>VIIQ02000254.1:0-118410 GCA_007449985.2 Desmodesmus armatus
CAGCCGACAAGCCAGTACAAGGTTCTGGCCCTGCATGCTGTCTACAGAAACCTCAGCTGACGCTTAGAATCTGTTTCCATTACATCTTTGGATGTGCTGAGCAGCAAACTCACCTTGAGGTTGGGCAGGGCTGCCAGCACAGATGCAAGGTCTGGTGCTTGGTCCTGAACACCACTTGGTTGAGGTGCAGGCTGCTCAAATGCTTTGCCGCCATGATGTCATCAGCCAGCTGGCTGCCAGGTGCCATGAAGATGGAGCTCGCTGCACTGCCAACTGCTGCAGCAGCGGGCATGGCAGCTGCGACAGCACAGCTGGTGCTGAGCGGACGTCGATGTTCGTGACCAGACGCCCGTACTTCTGAGCCAGAGGGTCAGGCTTTGGGGGTTGGAACATCTCTCAAGGTTGAAGGTGGTCCTAGCAGCAGCTGCTGCATCACACAGGCTGGCAAACCAGCGCGTAACAGCAGCGGCTGCCAACCCGTTCCTCTGAGGCAGATGACGCATAATGCACACCAGTGCAGGCATAGGAAGAGTTGTTATATCGTTTTCTGGTGGCTCCAGGGCCTCGGACTCGAACAGCTGGGGCAGGGGCAGTGCTTGATCCATGGTGATGTTGATGGCACTGTTGTGCTGAGATAAGCTAGGGCCGTCCTGGATTCTTAGAGGCACAATAATATTGAATATAGGCGTTTATGAACATAACAGCAGGGTCTATGCAATGCATTGCGTACGTTGATCACACCTGTCACATGGATTCAAACAGTTGTGTACAAAATCCGCAGCACTGCTGAGCAGGCGGAGGTTCACGCTTCACATTTGTGCGCAAGGTGGTCACCACAGGACATTCAACAACACCATCTCGCAGTGCTCAACCCCTACAAGGCCCACAACAAACAAACACACCTGGCCACAACATAAGATCAGCCGTTGAGAATACTGCTCAGCTTCCTACAGTCCCAACCGACCTGCTGTTGCCCTGTATAAGTACATTTCAGCATCTCGCATCATCTCCCCTGCAGTACAGCCCAGCAGACGCCACAGCAGACCCTCAACAGCATGGCGCAGCTACGCAGCCGAGACGACGTGCCAAAAGAGTGCCATAAGTACTTGAAAGCAGTATGGGTTCAAAGGAGCGTCAAGGAGAAAGGCAAGAAGGGCATGATCGTCTGGATGGACCACACCATGCTGGAGCCCAGCTTTGTGCTGGACAAGGATGAAAGAGGCAAGGTGTGCACCCCGTGTCGTGCGTGCACCAGCCCAGCAGCCTGATGGGAATGGTGGTCAGCACCCACCCGCTTGGTGTGGTGGATGCACGAATGTTATCACAGTAAAACACTCAACCACCACAAGCCTCAGGCACTGGGCTGCAGTGAAACACCACAGCACTTGCATCACACCATGGCCAGGGCAAACCACCAACTGCAAAAGCTGGGAAAATCATCCTAATGAGCAAGGCTATTTGCAGCAGCCCACCACAAGCAACTGCTGCACATAAACCTTCCATCCATGTAGCCCGTGTGCCTTGTTGTGCTGCCCTGCCTTAGCAAGCCGTGCTGTGCTGGCTGTTCTGCTCAACTCCATGCTGTCTTATGCGCTGTGCTGTGCTGTGCTATGCTATGCTATGTCACCTCCTGCCACTGCTTCCTTGTCTGTACAGGTGGCCTGGCACCCCTGGGACGGCGACATGAGTAAGCTGGAGGAGGTTGATGGTGCAAGGCTGAGCAGGATCGTGCAGGACAGCTGGGAACAGTACCCCAGCACATGGGTGGGCATCAATGACCCCCTGGTGGAGCACCTGTTGATACCACTGCAGCAGGTGAGCACAAGGGGATCGGTTCTGGAGTAAAGATGGTGTGGGTGCATTTACTGCAAGACCCACCCTGATGCCAATGAACATTTGGTGGAACACCCACTGAGCCCTCTGCAGAAGGTGGAAATATGGGAGGATGACATGTTCCAGAGGAACCTGTTTACTTTGCGTTGAGTGCCAGTCAGCTTTCCCCCCCTGCAGCACCCCTGCATGCAACTGCATCATCCGTTGCCTGCTGGAGCGTGCCACAGCCTGGCAGTGTAGGGTGCGTGCTCATGGTGTGTCAGCGTGCCTGGAATCCAGCATTCCCCTTGTGCACGCATATGGTGTGCCATGCGCCCACCAGCACATGCAGACATAATCCAGACTTCAGGAAGGCACATATCGCACAACTGCATCCCCTGGTTCCGGCAGCTTTGTCTGTGCTGCGTGCATCATGCACGCACAGACATGGATAAGGGCTTCTCTTGTGTTTGGCGTGTGGAAAAGCATGGCATGTCACCACCCTGTGCCGAGCTAATCTGACGGGGGCTAGAGGTAGCTAGAGTGTGTGAGGCCGAGGATGGGCCATGTACTACACTCTCTGCCCGTCAGTGCCTTTGGAAAGCTTCTTGGCAGTGTGCTTGCAATCTGAATATGTCTGCAATGTTCCCGCAGGGCTCCGTGCCTGCCCTTTAGTCCGCCAAACTAACCCCAGTCCGCCATAGTGCTATGTCTACTGCACCCCGCTTGAGAGGAGTCTGAGCACACAATCCCACCAGACAGGGAAGACATGATGCATCAAATAGCTTGGAAGAGAGGAGCGCCAACTCATCACCTCCCATCATGTGACTTGGCTACTGTGCTGGTGTTGTGCTTGCTTAGGGCTAGACTACTATAGTGTTGCCGGCATTGTGTTCAGGGAGTGAGCTGCACCAACAGCATCAGAACACTCCAGCAGATTTTATTGGGACTCGACTTGCCAGCAAAACATGCAGCATGTGTGTATATTGTTGCTGACTGACTGGGTTTAGGGCAGCCGTGGTTTTCAGAGCACTTTATTTCTCTGCATGCACAACTGAAGTGTTGAGCAGCTCAAGTGTGCCAGCGCCTAGCATCTGCACTGCGAGTGTCATGACAACAATGTCAGTAGTGTGCCAGAAGTAATCGAGACAGAAACGCAGACAGCCGTGTGGTTGGCAGGTAGCATCGTTGTTCTATGTGTTTTGTGCAGCAGCTGGACATCGTGCAGCGGCTGGACAGAGCGTGGTTGTATAGTTGGCGCTATGTCAGCAGGGTTCATTCTGGCATTGTTGGAGTGGCTGTTGTGCTGTATACAGACACGCTGGCCGGTGGGCATATTCGTGTGTTTTCATAGGCAGCTGTAGCGCATGTGAGGGTGCTTTGTGTGCTGATAGCAGCAGCGTGCCAGTATTTGTGTTGAAAAGCAGGACAGCACTTGGCAGTATGTGATGATTTTGCAGCATTGATCGAGCAACAGCATTTAATTGCGGCTCAACAGGGCGTGCAGTGCGCCATTTTGTCTGGGCTTCTTCAGTTGGTTTGGGTTCTGCATGTTCTCCTGCGTCTTCGTCCCCTGCGTCTTCGCCATCAGGCAAGCATGTCCTTTGCAAGGTGAGCAGCTTCAGGACGTGTCGCAGGATTTGTAGAGCCCTCTCACTTGACAGATAACACCAGCCAGATTTGTTTGTGTTGTGCGCGCATGCAACATTCAAGGGGTGGATTTGTTTGCACAATGGGGTGGGGGATCTTTAGTGCACTAAAGATCCCCCACCCCATTGTGCAAACAAATCCATTGCATGCACGCTTGCGCAAGCCTCAGGCCGCAGTTGGCGCCAGCAAGCGTGCTGCTGTGCGCAAGCCTGCGCAGAAGCACACCGCAGACAAGGCCCCTGCAGCAGCAGCAGCAGGCAAGGGTGGAGTGGGCGACAAGGCGGCAGCAGCAGCAGCTGCTGCTGCATCCAAGGGTGACAGGAAGCGCAAGGCCAGCAGCAACGAGCCTGCAGCTGCACCTGCAGCACCGGCTGCTGCGCCAGCAGCCAAGAAGGCGCGGAAGCAGAGGGCCTAGCTGTGACGGCAGACTGGCTGCTGCGCCGTGCAGCCAGCCAGTGTTCCCTTGGCGCTGCGCCCGGGATCAACACCAGCCTCAGATCTGCTGCAAGCGTGGCCAAAGTCCTGCAGGCATGATTGTGATAACAGCCGCAGCTGCTGCTGGCGTGCGGGGCTGGCAGTGATGCTGAATGTGATGTTTCATGGTGTGATGTCTGCATTGAACAGTGCATTGGAGGCTGGGGTGGGCAGGCCAAGCCTGCATGCACAGCGATTGGTAGACATGCCCTGAGCAGGTGGACGCAGGCTGCGGGCACATGTATGTGCATGTTGCTTACGCCTTGTCGGAGGAGATGCTGCTTGCTGTTGTGAGCTGCTGGAGTCTACCAAGACGCAAGACAACTACAGGTGCAACTTTGTTTGATTGGGATGTGCAGCTGTGCTGCATACTGGTACCTTTATGTCCATGTGACAACCTTGTTGCTGCAAAGAATTGTGCGGTATTGGGCAGCTTACGTGTATGCGCGCACATCTACATGTTCACACATATTGAAGCACCCTCACTCTGGGTGCAGCAACACTGTTTGCAGCGTATGTTGGTGTTCAAGTTTGTGTACAAGCTGCTGGTGATTACTCAGCGTTGTCTCGTGTGCCATTTCAAAACCCATGTCTGGCTATGTCCATACATTTCATCTGACTGTCACTGCAATGACACACTGAGCGCAACTCTGATATAAACGGCTTGTGCCCCATTCAACATTTGTAAAGCTTTGCAATGCAAGTAAGCAGGCCCTCTCCAACAATCGGCCTGCCACAACGACAGTTTGTTGCACTCCATCACACATCCCCATTGCCAGGTTATGGCAGCAGACACACAGCTGTGGAGGGCACAAGCATCAACTTTGAAAGCATGCAGGTGAGGTGTACAGCTTCGTACGAAGGTATCCAGCATACATGCGGAACAACAGCCACGACACACGCATGCAGCTAGCACCAGCACACCCTGAAGCCTGCTATGAGTGGGGTCCAACATCCACAGCAGTCGCGGAACCATCCTGGGCATATTTACAGGCAGCCTGCCAACACGTGAATTGCAACCCCTCTAGTTGGCGCTCAGGCAAGGTTGGCATGCAAACATGTGCCTCTTTGCCGCCACAGAGTGGCAACCATGTAGTCAGCCACACATGTACCAGAAAACAAACCACTCAGGTCATCACTCCCCCCCCCCCCCCCCCACCCTGCACATCACCCTTTGAGTTGTGCTGACTAAGAAAGGCATGCCGTGTAACATGCACAACCTTCTATTATGCCCACTACGACAGCTCAACTGCTGCCTAGCGGCACCACCAAGGGCTGCTGTCGCATTTACGAAACCAGAGTACACATGTCACATGCTAACAGGCTCATAAGCTGAGACCTCAACTTCACACGGCAGCCATTTGATACTCAGCCGCGCCGTACATGCTACACCCAGCAGACGCATCCTCCGCCATCTCCCACATCGGGAAACAAACCACTCGCGATCTTGCACAACAACAACCTGCCCCCCCACATCTGGAAACAAAACCACTCGCAATCTTGCACAACAACAACAACCTCCCCCACATTGGGAAACAAAGCACTCGCGATCTTGCACAACAACAACCTCCGAAACCATTGCAATGAGTGCATTTTTGCTTGCAGAAGGGTGAATGCTCATTGCACTCACTCCTCCCCCCCCCCCCGCCCCGGCCGCCACGCACAGTTCCCATTGAGCTGTGCTGTCCAAGCAAGGCATGCCACCCACGTGCACCGATGCAAGAGCAGAACTGCATCTGGCGGCACTACCAAAACTACCCCATCTTGCAACGGTAGCATTTGAACCGGCAGAGCACACAGGTCACATGGTAGGAAGGATGACAACATGTATATACAGGTATTATGAATGTATGAAAAAATTCATTGGCTGAGGCCGTATCTACCTCATCAAGATGGTGCTCGGCCGGCCAGCCACCCACGTGCAACTCACAGCGGGCGCACCCTCCGGCACTTATGCCGCCACTCAGCTCTGTGCACAGCCGTCACTCAGCCAATGCTATCCAAGCACGGCATGCCAGCCAGCCACTCTCCCACAACCGTAGGGGTGCAGTCACTTCCCAACGGCACCACCAAGGACAACAGCTGCGACAGGGGAGCCGACGCTCGCAAGTCACGCGCGGTCAAACACACACCATAAGAGCAGACCAACCTCAAGCTGCTGAGCTGCCTCAGCTTTGCCAGCCGCCGCACGACCCCCGACAGCTTCAGTAGGTCTCCGCCGCCATGCAGGCTCAGGCTTTGCAGCCGCGTGAGGCGCCCCACCACACCCGCTGCCGTGGCGTCATCCATGCCTTTGTAGACACGCAGGTGCAGGTTGGTGAGCGCAGTCAGCTTTGACAGGTGCAGCAAGTCATGACGAGGGGCTTCACTAACGCCGAGGTGCAGATGCCGCAACGGCAGCTGCCTCAGGAAAGCACCCCACTGCACCCCACTGGCAATCGCCATCACCCAGTCAAGGTCCAGGCGGGTAAGGCTGTTCATTTGGGCCAATGCAGCAGTTAAATCCAACAGATCATATGCGGCCGCTTGCATCATCCCTGAAGCTTGCAGACTCAGCATGGGCTCGGGGTCTAGCTTGTGGACGAGGTCAAGCAGGCGTTGTGGCCTGTCCATGCCCGTGTGCACATGCTGCACTGACAGCACCCGCGATAGCTGCAGGTCCCCCCGTTCCTGGCCACTCCAACCCAAGGTCCCCAGCCTTATCCCAGGGGGCAGCTCAAGCTGCACCACCACGTCATGGGGTTTGTTGGTCAGCGACACATGCAGTGCCTTCAAGTCCGTCAAGTGGCTGAGGTCAAAGAGCTGGGCAGCTCCCCCACAGCCCGCATCATCATCATCACCACCACCATCACCCTCACCGCCATCATCACCACCACCATCATCACCACCACCACCATCATCATCACCATCACCACCAGCAGCAGCAGCAGCAGCAGCAGCAGCAGCAGCATAAGCAGCATTATAGTTAGGATGATTGATGTCATCATAACCATAATCCACAGAATCGTCATCCTCACAACCCCCCTCACACAACACAACCACCGACAGCTCCTAAGATGCACAATACTAGTGCAGCCATACCCACCACCCCAGCAGGCGCTTACTACAGCACATGTTCACAATAGTACATCTCAGCTGATGCTGTCCAAGTAAGGCATGCCAGCCAGCCATTTGCGCACCACAGCAGGGTGCACTCAGGCCTTACCAGCACCACCAGAGACTGCAGCAGCGTCAGGGGCGGCAGTGCAGGCAGGGCCGACAGGTGCACAAAGTGAGGACAAAATTACTAAAGATGCTCCGCCAGTCCAGCCACATGCTACACCCCACCAGGTGCTTACTACAGCACATCTGCACAAAGCCACCACTCAGCTGATGCTGTCCAAGCAAGGCATGCCAGCCAGCCACTCACGCACCACAGATGCGGTGCAATCACTACCCAACGGCACGACCAGAGACTGCAGCCGTTGCAGGAGAGCTAGCTAGAGAGCACGCAAGTCAAGGGCCTGCAATTGCACAATTTGAGCACAAATCAACCTCAAGATGTTCAATACTAGTGCAGCCATACGCACCACCCCAGCAGGCGCTTACTACATCACCTGTTCACAACACTACAACTCAGCTGATGCTGTCCAGGCAAGGCATGCCAACCAGCCATTTGCGCACCACAGCAGCGGTGCAATCACTCCCTATCAGCACCACCAGAGACTGCAGCTGCTTTAGGGGAGCAAGCGCACGCAGTCAAGGACAGACAGGTGCACAAACTGAGCACAAACTCAACAACTCAATGCTCAGCCGGCGCAGCCACATGCGACACTCCAGCAAGTTGCTATGCCAGCACATGCGCACAAAGCCACCACTCAGCTGATGTTGTCCAAGCAAAGCATGCTAGCCAGCCATTCCCGCACCACAGATGCGGTCGAAGCGCTTCCGCACTCAGCTGATGCTGTCCAAGCAAGGCATGCAAGTCAGCCACTTACGCACCACAGAGGCAGTGCAATCACTACCCAGTGGCACAACCAGAGACTGCATCCGCTTCAGGGGAGCAAGCGCACGCAAGTCACCGGCCGAAAGGTGCACAAAGCGAGGACAGATCAACCGCAAGCTGCTTAGCTGCGTCAGCGCACCAAGACTAGGCACAACCAGCGACAGGTTCTGCAAGCCGCCCTGCAAGCTCAGGCCTTGCAGCCGTGTCAACCGCGACACCGCAACTGCCACTGCCGTGGCGTCGTCCATGCCTTTTGATGCATGCAGGTGCAAGGTGGTGAGAGCGGTCAAAGCCGATAGGTGCAGCAGGTCAGGAGGAAATGCTTCGCTGATGCCGAGCTGCAAGTGGTGCAGAGGCAGCCCTGCAAGGGACGCACACCACGGCACCCCATTGCTCCCCTCCGGCTGACTGCCAAGCAACATCGCCCAGTCAAAGTCCAAGTGGGTGAGGTTAGTCATCTTCGACAACGCATGAGTAATGTCAATCAGCTCTGTGCTGGTGCCGTGGTGTGTCCCTGAAGCCTCCAACCGCACCAGGGGCTCAGGGTCTAGCTTGTGCATGAGGTCAGCTAGGCGCCCTGCTGTGTGTAGGCTTGCTTGCACATGCTGCGCAGACAGCACCTGCACCCGGTGCAGCTTCACGGCTCCTGTTGTGCGGCATAGCAGACTCAAAGTCCCCAAACTCAGACCCTTGGGCAAATCAAGCTCAACCACCACACCCGCTTGCTCCTCAGCAAATGACACATGCAGTGTTGTCAAGCCCTGCATACGGTTGAGGTCAAAGAGCTGGTCTCCCACCCAGCCCTGCAAACGGTTGAAGTGAAAGGACTTGACTCCCACCGGAGTGCTCTCGCACAGCACAACGGACAGCTCCCGCAGTGAGGGCGGCAGGTGTTGCGCGGCTGAGACAGGCAGGGGCTTGCAGGTCAAGGCCTTCAGTGCAGGCAGCTGCCCTATGGCTTCTGCAAGCTCGATGGGCAGGGGCTCCTGCAAACATACATACAGGTCACAACAAGTGAGTGGGTAACTACACTTCACCTTTACAGAACCACTGGGTAAGGCTGAGAGGGCTGTGCGTGTCTAGCATGTTGGACTACTATACCCCCCAGCCCTGCATGTTACAACACCTGTAGCTGTGAATCTCTGTGAAACTCATGCTAGCTATTACTACCCCAATGAAGGAGACATGATGTCAAACAGATGTGGCACCAGAACAACTTGGAAACAGACAGGCAATCTGAGCTTCTGGTTGAACCAGAGATATTGAAGCTCTCACCCGGCAGTGTGGCTCCCAGCACAGCTTTGACAGCGATGTCAGCGCCGCTACTGCTGAGCAGAAAGCAGCGTAGCACGGTGACAGATGAGGAATGTCTTCGTCTTCGCTGTCATGGTCATCCGGCTTCACCTGGTGACAATATGACAGGTGCAGCTCCTGCAGGTGGAAGGCTGGCAGAAGTTGGAGAAACTGACCGCCAAAGTAGTTGGTGTGGAAGCTGCACAGCCGCAACGCAGGGGCCTGCAAAGCGCTACAGCTGCTGTCAAGCTCTGCAGGTAGCTGCTCCCTGTGCTTTGCCTGTGCTGGCGAACTTGAAGTTGCTGAGTCAGCGCGTGTTGCTCCAGCGCATGCTGCTCGTGCGCATGCCTGCAGAGCTGACACCAGGATGGTTGAAACGCCGACTGACATGCCGCATGAGTCGTCGACATCTGCTTTAAGATCTGAGACAAGGCCTGAGTGGCGGGGAAGCCATGCTGCAAATGCCTTCACCCGATGGCTAAGCGGCAGCTGCTGGTGAGCGAAGAGGTCCACCCTGCAGTGGCCCCGGGACTGCTGCAAGGCAGACCTGACAGCTGTGCTGACTAGCAGTAGGCTGCAGATGTCGGCTGGTGAGCTGAGGTCGCGGCAGTGCTGGACAACCAGCTGCAGCACTTGTGGGGCCACCTGCATGCCAAGCAGCATAGTATAGGCACGCATCTGGTTGAGGTCGGAGGCGTGCCACGACACACATGCCATGCAGGATGTGTGCAACAGTAAAGTACACAGGAGCATCTGCATGAGGCAAGAGCGCTTGAGAGTTGCGCTGGTAGAGAGCGTACAAACGTTTTAAGATGATACCTTGAGATATGAAAGAGGGCACGAAGGTATGCACATGAAATTAAAGGGAGCATTACTAGGGCAAGGCAACAGCAGCGGACTCTGAGTTGCTGGAATGCTGCTGGGGCAACCAGTAAAAGGCAGTGCCAGAGACCCTATGACTCAATACAGGGTTCTGGCATCGATAACTCACGTGGAGGGCCCTGGCATCGTCAAGGTCCATGGCACTGAGCTGCAGCTGAACAAGACCAGCAGGAGATGATGAGAGCTCTTGTGGGAGACACTGCATACTTCACACTATCGGTGGTGAGGTAACAAGAAGTCTTGCCAGGGTGCAGTCACACGTCAACATGCACCCCAATTGAGTCACGGAGCGGCGCATAGCGGTGGGTTGGTGTCGGCGGATGCCGCGTAACGGTGCGCAGCGGTGGTCCGCAAAAAAATTTGGTTTGCTCTAACCAAAAAACAAATCAAAAACAAAAATAGTGTCTTCAAGCGTACCAACATGCACCCCAACTGAGTCACAGAGCGGCGCATAGCGGTGGGTTGGTGTCGGCGGATGCCGCGTGACGGTGCGCAGCGGTGGTGGTCCGCAAAAAATCATCTGGTTGGCTCTAATCAAAAACAAAAAATAGTGTCTTCAAGAGTACCAACATGCACCCCAACTGAGTCCCAAAAGGGTGCGTAGTGGTAGGTTGGTGTCGGCGGATGCCGCGTTGTGATGGTGCCCAGCGGTGGTGGTCCGCAAAAAAACATTGGTTGGCTCCGGTGAAAGACAAAAATAGTGTCTTCAAGCGTACCAACATGCACCCCAATTGAGTCACGGAGCGGCGCATAGCAGTGGGTTGGTGTCGGCAGATGCCGCGTGATGGTGCGCAGCGGTGGTGGTCCGCAAAAAATCATCTGGTTGGCTCTAATCAAAAACAAAAGTAGTGTCTTCAAGCATACCAACATGCACCCCAACTGAGTCCCAAAAGGGCGCTTAGTGGTGGGTTGATGTCGGCGGATGCCGCGTTGTGATGGTGCCCAGCGGTGGTGGTCCGCAAAAAAACATTGGTTGGCTCTGGTGAAATACAAAAATAGTGTCTTCAAGCGTACCAACATGCACCCCAATTGAGTCACGGAGCGGCGCATAGCGGTGGGTTGGTGTCAGCGGATGCCGCGTAACGGTGCGCAGCGGTGGTCCGCAAAAATCATCATGTTGGCTCTAGTCAAAAACAAAAACAGTGTCTTCAAGAGTACCAACATGCACCCCAAATAAGTCCCAAAGGCGCGCGTAGCGGTGGGTTGGTGTCGGCGGATGCCGCGTAACGGTGCGCAACGTGGGTGGTCCGCAAAAAATCATTGGTTGGATGTAGTGAAAGACAACAATAGTGTCTTCAAGCGTACCAACATGCACCCCAATTGAATCACGGAGCTGTGCGGAGTGGTGGGTTGGTGTCGGCGGATGCCGCATGATGGTGCCCAGCGGTGGTGGTCCACAAAAAAACCTGGTTTGCTCTAATCAAAAACAAAAGTAGTGTCTTCAAGCGTACCAACATGCACCCCAATTGAGTCATGGAGCGGCGCATAGCGGTGGGTTGGTGTCGGCGGATGCCGCGTGACGGTGCGCAGCGGTGGTGGTCCGCAAAAATCATCCTGTTGGCTCTAATCAAAAACAAAAGTAGTGTCTTCAAGCATACCAACATGCACCCCAACTGAGTCCCAAAAGGGCGCGTAGTGGTGGGTTGGTGTCGGCGGATGCCGCGTTGTGATGGTGCCCAGCGGTGGTGGTCCGCAAAAAACATTGGTTGGCTCCGGTGAAAGACAAAAATATTAGCCCTGCATATTGGAGAGGTGTGCAGGTGTGGTGGTGCACCACGCCGGGGGTCTTTGGGCCCTCTGCGCGCTGGCTTTTGTCGAGTACAGCGGCCAGCCCTGTGCTGTGTGGCCGGCGCTTGTTTGTTTTAGGGTGTTTCTTCCGCCCCTCTGTGGGGGGGGGCTGGCTCTGCACACCGGTGAGGTGTGTGAGTGTGGTGACGCATCGGTGGTGCTTTCTCTCGGCTCTGTGCTGACTCGCTTGCGTTAGTGTTGCTCGCATGCTTTGTCCCTTTGCCGTTGCTTTTCTCTAGTCATTTTGCGGGTGCATGGTCGGGTCCTGGTGTCTGCTTTTTGGCAGGCTGCACTGCGACGTGCCGCCCGTGAGACCATGTGGTGGGGGTGTCGGCTTGCGCCTTCACCGGGTGGTGCCTGCCAGGTTGCGCCATCCTCTTGCCTGAGCTTTGAGGGGTGGCTTCTTTTTTTTGTGGAGTGAGCAAGTTACAAGATCGAAGTCAAGCAACAGAAGCCACCCCTCAAAGCTCAGGCAAGAGGATGGCGCAACCTGGCAGGCACCACCCAGTGAGGGCGCAAGCCGACACCCCCACCACATGGTCTCACGGGCGGCACGTCGCAGTGCAGCCTGCCAAAAAGCAGACACCAGGACCCGACCATGCACCCGCAAAATGACTAGAGAAAAGCAACGGCAAAGGGACAAAGCATGCGAGCAACACTAACGCAAGCGAGTCAGCACAGAGCCGAGAGAAAGCACCACCGATGCGTCACCACACTCACACACCTCACCGGTGTGCAGAGCCAGCCCCCCCACAGAGGGGCTGAAGAAACACCCTAAAACAAACAAGCGGCGGCCACACATCACATGGCTGGCCGTTGTACTAGACAAAAGCCAGCGCGCAGAGGGCCCAAAGACCCCCGGCGTGGTGCACCACCACACCTGCACACCTCTCCAATATGCAGGGCTAAATCCGCCCCACACCTAAGCCAACAAAACACTAACATTGTTTCCCCAGTGCCAACCAAGCAAGGCACCAGAGCGGCCAGCCGCCCCCAGA
This sequence comes from Desmodesmus armatus, assembly GCA_007449985.2. NCBI lineage: Eukaryota > Viridiplantae > Chlorophyta > Chlorophyceae > Sphaeropleales > Scenedesmaceae > Desmodesmus > Desmodesmus armatus. Next base: position 12,883 of record VIIQ02000254.1, read on the forward strand.
AGAGCAACCCAAACGCTTACACCATGTGTGATGCGCACACACTCCAGAGGCACAACAATAACTATGATACAGAGTAAAGCACACACGTAGCCAAGACCCGAGAAGCACAACAAACCCCACACAGAAAAGGCTCTCCCGTTTCCAAACCCCGCCCGAACACCCCAGCCCCCGTATGACCACCCTCCCTCTAGAACGCAAGGCGGGGGCCCATGCCTGCCGCCACTGTGTACAACACCCCTGCTGTTGCCACTTAGCATCAAACCGCTCTGGCGACAGGACGGGGTTGCGGCCCCGTAGCCAGGACAGAGGCACCCCAGAGTTGAGGCGGATGTCCCCCTGAGACCTAAGCCAGTCCTGTGAGAGCTGCTGCTGCAATGCTGCCCTGAACCTGTGGATGACTGCAACACTGCTGTACGGCCGGCCCTCGCTGGCACACCGAACCACCCAGAAGGACTCCAGCAGTAGCAGCCGCAGGTATGTCCAAAGCTGCTGCAGCGCTGGTGGAGGCTTCCACACTGTGCTGTCATCCAACAGCAGGATGCGAACGCTACTGAAGTCCACTGCTGCTCCCGGCTGCACCCTCTGCCACACACCTGCAAACCAAGCCCACACAGCCACGGCGACAGGGCACTGCACAAAGAGGTGAGACAGAGACTCGAGCTGATAGTTGTCTGGAGTCGGCAACTGCTGCTGCTGGGTCCCAACCTGCTGCTGTGACTGCGACTGCTGCTGGTGTTGCTGTGCTCCATCGTTCGCAGCCTGGCCCGGCTGCGGCTGCGGCTGCTGTTGCGGCTGCCCATCCCCAACCTGCCCTGCTGCTGCTGCTGCTGCTGCTGTTGCAGCAGCAGCTGTGATCCCCCATTCCCGCCCTGCCCCTGTTGCTGTTGCGGCTGAGACTGCAGTGCTCCTGCCTGGCCCGGCTGCTGCTGCTGCTGCTGGGGCCCCAGCCGGCACTGCTGCTGCGGACAGCAGCATTGCAGCAGCTCCTGCATGTTTGTGGCAGCATATACCCTGCTATCCCCCACCCTGACGGCGGCATGAAGCATCTGCCAGCCAAACACCCGCAGCGGCCGTGGCAGGCGCTTGTCAGCGGCCCGACGGTACGCTTTGCCCCACGCTGAGTCGGCCGCTGTAGCAGGCTGCAAGCCCCTGGCCAAGGGGTCCTCCATATCATCCACGGCTGGGGTGGCTACATGCTGTAGGTCCTGCTGTTGTCGCCAAGCTGTTGGCTGTGACCCTGCTGCTGTAGCAGTCCTCTCTGCAACCCTCTGCAAGACATGCTGTCGGTCTGGGCTGTCGTGCATCCACGTAGTATCATATGCTGCCATCTGGTCAGCAGTTGTGATGCGGTGGCGGCCGCTGCTGCTGCTGCTGTTACCTGTGCTGAAGCCACTCTGCAGCATCTCTGCAAAGCTGCGCTTGTGCTTCGCTTCCAGCTGTTGCAAACCTGTGCTGGGCGCCAGGTTGCCTTCGCTGTCTCGCCACAGCCGAGGTCGCACCCCCCTGTCCAGGACCCACCCAGGCTGCGACCTGCACTTGAGCTGCACCAGCCTGCGTGTGACGTCCCTAACTGAATACTGCACAACCCCCGTGTCCGGCCCAAAGCCCCACACATTGGGGTCGACCTGGACCTCAGGCCACCGCCCCACCAGGTAGTAGGCCTCAAGGGGCTCCCGCTGTGTGGCCTCTGACTGCTGGTGCTGCCTGTGCTGCCCGCGTGGGCCGCCCAGTGGAGCGAACACCACGCAACAAGGAGCGAACACCTCACCCTGCGGCACGTCAGGCGCTGTGTTGAGGCAGCGGAGGCTGCCATCTGGCTGCACCTGATACCACTGCTCCCGGTCCTCCATCCCCTGCCACACCCACCTGTCCCCTGAGTCCACTTCCCACTGTGACTGCTGCTGCAGCGGCGGCTGCCGCTGCTGCTGCTGCTGCTGATCTGCAGGCGGCTGGAGAGCCTGCTGCCATGCCGTTGGCAGCACGAGGCCATCCACCGCTGGCTGAAAGGACAAGCCTCGCTCTGCCACCTGCCCAAGAGTTGCGTCTGCCGAGCGAGGCTGCACACTGCTGGGCAGGTCGCGGGCAGAGCTGAACAGCACACCTGTGACGGCGCTGGCCACGCTGTGATTCCCCACTACTGGCTCTAGTTTGATCTGATCCAGCGTCATGTCGCCGTGGGCGACGCGCCTGTGCAGCCCCAGCGACTGGAGCGCAGCGACGTGCGCTGCGTGCCTTGGGTTGAGGCGCCGCCGCATTGCTGCTGCTCCCTGCCCCGAGGAGTGCTGCTGTAGCAACACCCGCACCCCTGCACGCTCCAAGTTGGCCCGCATGAACTGCTTCCATGCTTGCTTGTGGGGGTGCAGCAGTGCTGCCATCACCTCCCCCTGCATGGCTGTCACATGTGCCTGCACATCCACGCTGGCTATGCCCCCCTGCTTGGCCTGCAGGCTGGCCACCTGCTGAGGTGGGCGCCATCGCAGCTGCCTGTTGTCTGTGTTGCGGATGCACCCCAGCCCCAGGATAAAGGCTGAGATGCGGCGCTGGATGAGGCGCATGATGCGCTCAGGTATGGGCACAAACTGCGCATGGTACACCAAACAGGAGGCCAACACCTGCCTGGCTACCTCACACCTGCCCAGCAGTGAGAGGTCATACCTGCTCCAATTGCGTGCCCTGTGCCCAATGCTGCGCAGCCGCTGCTCAAAAAGCTGGTCTGCAAAGCGTGTCGCACCCTCGACAGACAACAGTATGCCCAGGTGCCTGATGGGGGCATCCCGCGTGTTCACAAACACTATCCCCGTCGCTGCATCTAAACCCTGCGTGCTGCTGTGAGGTCCCAGCCCCATACCCTGGCTCTTATCTACGTTGAGCTTTGCTGCGCTGGCTGCACAGAACGGCTCCACGGCCTGCTGCAGCAAGGTGCCCACGTCCGCCGGTGAGGCCGCATGCAGGGTGGTGTCGTCTGCGTGCTGGTGGCAGCAGGGGGCGGTGCCCTGGTCGCCCGGCATGTCGATGCTGGTGATCCTACCCTCCCGCTGTAGCTGTCTGCACCTGGCTGCTAGCGGCTGCGCTGCTATGACGTATAGCAGCGGGCTGAGAGGGCTGCCCTGTGCACAGCCGGAGGGGATGTCGAAGGCCCTGCTGCTGTGACCGCCGTTGAAGATGATCTGACCCATGGTGCCCTCCAGCAGCAAGCGCACCCAGCGCCTGCTGCTCTCAGGGAACTGCATGGCCTCCATGCAGCGCAGCAACCACCCCCTGTTGAGGCGGTCATACGCCTTCTCGAAGTCCAAAAAGACAATGCAGCCCGGCCGCTGCACCTCCTGGAGGAAGTCAATTTCCTCCAGGTGGTGCAGCACATTGTCTGCAATGTCCCGCCCTGGGACGAAGGCGGTCTGTGTGGGGTCTATGACGCTGGCACAGGCTGGACCCAACCTGTGCACCAGCACCTTGGCCACGATCTTGAGATCGTAGTTGAGGAGGGTGATGGGCCTGTAGCTGGCTGGGTCTGCCCTGGGCTTGCCACCCCCCTTGTAGATGAGGGTGATCAGGCCCAGCCGCTGCGTCTCCGACAGTCCAAGCTCCGGCTGCTGGAAGCTGAAGTTGAAGGCTGCTACGAGGTGGTCCCCTACCACCTCCCACAGGGCAGTATAGAACTCATAGGTGAGTCCGTCACTGCCTGGAGCCTTACCCCGTGGCAGGCTGGCCAGAGCTGCGTGCGCCTCCTGCCCTGTCAGGGTGCCCTCCTCCCCTTCCCCACTGCACTGCTGCTGCTGCTGCTCGTCTAGTTTCCTATCAATGGCTGCCAGCAGGAGGTCCTGCTGCTGCCGATCCGTGGGGTGGCATGAGAACAAGCCACCCTTGGCGGGATCGTAGAAGTCTGCCAGCAGCTCCCCCACTGCTGCTATCCCATCCCTTCCCTGCGCTGCTACTGTCACCCCGTCAGGCCGCTGCACCTCAGCTATTGCTTGAGGCTCCTGGGCAGCCCTGCCCCCCTGGTGGAACAAGAAGGTGGATTGCTCACCGTAAACCTCCCAGAGCGGCTCTGTGGCGGCTGCTTCCTGCTCCAGCTGAGCAGCCTCGAAGGCGGTGAAGGCCTTCTCTGCGGCTAACTGGTCCCGCACCCCCTGAGCATCCTCCATTTCGCGGCTGATGCTGCGTGCTGCAGCGATCTGCAGCAGGAGACGCTTGCGCTCCTGATTCTGTTGCCTGTTCAGCTGCTGCTCAAGCCGCTGGCAGAGACTCTGAGCCAGCTGCTTGATCTGCTCCCATTCCGCTGCTGGGTCAAGACGCGGGCTGCGCTGTTCCAATGCTGCTATTGCGTCCTGCAGCTGGCGGCGGTACGGTTCCCTGAAAGCCTCCACCCCCAGCATGTGGATGGGGAAGCGCCACCGCCCCTTGCCTTGCTCGGGGGTCCCAGGCGGCTGCAGGTAAGCCAGCACTGGGCGGTGATCGCTGGGGAACAGCCTGTGCTGCTGTGTGCGCTGCAGCCATCCAGCATGGATCATGTCGTCGGAGAGGAAGACATAATCGATGCGGCCCCCAGAGATAGGGCCCAGCACCTCCTGTCCTGCGCTGTCAGTGCTGCCGGCATGCTGCGTGTAGTGGGTTGGCTGCAGCTGGTGAGGGTGCTGCAGCAACCATGCATCCTGAAGGCCCCCCACGAAGTTGGCTGTCCGCAGCTCCGCCCCGCCTACCATGCGACTGGATGCTGCCGGCTGCTGCTGTGCAGCTGGCAGCACATCTGCTGAGCGCATGACGCAGTTGAAGTCGCCCCCGACTATCTGCCCCTGCTGTGTTCCCGACGAAACTGCATCTACATACTCCCCCAGAAAGAATTCGGCCCTGTCCTGGGCGTGCATGGGGCGTACACTGCCGTTGCTGCCAGCGTGTTACCCCATGGTGTCTGCCAAGACACCTTCAGCACCCTGCCCGACGGCCCCTGGTGCTCTATAACTGGGTCTGCTGCTTCTCCCACAACCCGCTGTGAAAGCAGCACGCCCACTCCCCCCGCTGCCCTGCCTCCCTACTGCTGCTGGTGGCACCAGAACCCCTGGCCCCGCCAAGGTCTGCCTGGCCCTGCCCCCTGCTGTACCCACTGCTGTGCCTGCGTGTCGCTGGTGCAGTGAGTTTCCGACAGCAGGGCGATGTCAACCCGCTGTTTGTGCAGCCAAGTAAAGACCTTGCGCCGCTTCGTGCTGGCGTTGAGGCCGTTGACGTTGACTGCTGCCACCCTGAGGGGGCGGCCCGGCGGTGCTGACTGCACCATCTACTGCTGCCCCCGGGCGCGCGCCCCGGCACGCTGAGGGGGGTGTGCAGCCGCCGGTGTGAGCGGCGGGGTGCCAGCTTGGCTGGCATGCTGTGTCCTACCATTTCCCTCCCGGCCCTGCTGCTGGCCCCGCGGCGTGTTGTTGGGCTGCTGGCCGGGGCCATACAGCGTGGCATATCCAGGTGTCATCTGTCCTGCTGTGGTGCGCGGCGTCCGCCTGAGTGGCGGCGATTGCTGCTGCTGCTGCTGCTGCTGCTGTCGCTGCTGCTGTCGCCTGCCCCCTCGCTGACGTGTCCGCCGTGGGCTGTGCTGGCTGGTGTGCTGCTGCTGCTGTTGCTGGGCTGGTGTGCCACCACTAGGGCTGCTGCTGCGTCCTCGTCCGACGCCTCTGCCCCGCTGTCGCTGCCGTACTCAAGGCGCCTGATGCCCAGCTCCTCCCTAAGCCAGTCACACACCTCGTCTTCTGAGGGGCCCTCCCGCTGCAGAGCGCTAAACCCTGCAGAAAGCCTGCTGCAGCTGCTGCTTGCGCTCGCTGGGCAGGTCGCTGGCGTCGCCGGCTGCATCATCTGTTACCAGCCGTTCTGCTATCTCCAGCATGTCAGCCACCTGCAGCAGCACCCCCTGCTGCTGGCTGGGCTGCATGTCAAAGGGGTTCTCCGGCAGGTCTGCGCCCGACTCGGACTGGGAGTCCACCTACATGTCGCTGGCGGCCCCCTCATCTGGCCGCTGCTGCTGCTGTTGCTGCTGCTGCTGCTGCTGCTGCTGCTGCTGCTGCTGCCGCTGCTGCTGTGATGCTGTTGCTGCTGCTGCTGCGTGGGTGACTGCTGTAGGTCTGCAGGATGGGGCTGTGGCCGGGGCTGCTGATGCCACCATCGTTGTTGGTGCTGGGGCTGCTGGCCTTGCTGCTGTTGCTGGTGGCGCTGTTGCTGTTGCTGCTGGCCATGCTGCTGCTGCTGCTGCTGCTGTGAGGGGGGACTTGCTGTCGCTATGTCCCCCTCCCCGAATATGCTGTCTAAGTTGCTTCTGTTGCTTGACTTCGCTCTTGTAACTTGCTCACTCCAAAAAAAAAAGACAAAAATAGTGTCTTCAAGCGTACCAACATGCACCCCAATTGAGTCACGGAGCGGCGCATAGCGGTGGGTTGGTGTCGGCGGATGCCGCGTGATGGTGCGCAGCGGTGGTGGTCCGCAAAAATCATCCTGTTTTCTCTAGTCAAAAACAAAAGTAGTGTCTTCAAGCGTACCAACATGCACCCCAACTGAGTCCCAAAAGGGTGCGTAGTGGTAGGTTGGTGTCGGCGGATGCCGCGTTGTGATGGTGCCCAGCGGTGGTGTTCCGCAAAAAGTCATCTGGTTGGCTCCGGTGAAAGACAAAAATAGTGTCTTCAAGCGTACCAACATGCACCCCAATTGAGTCACGGAGCTGTGCGGAGTGGTGGGTTGGAGTCGGCGGATGCCGCGTGATGGTGCGCAGCGGTGGTGGTCCGCAAAAAATCATCTGGTTGGCTCTTATCAAAAACAAAAGTAGTGTCTTCAAGCATACCAACATGCACCCCAACTGAGTCCCAAAAAGGCGCGTAGTGGTGGGTTGGTGTCGGCGGATGTCGCGTTGTGATGGTGCCCAGCGGTGGTGGTCCGCAAAAAAACATTGGTTGGCTCCGGTGAAAGACAAAAATAGTGTCTTCAAGCGTACCAACATGCACCCCAATTGAGTCACAAAGCGGCGCATAGCGGTGGGTTGGTGTCAACGGATGCCGCGTAACGGTGCGCAGAAAAAAAATAACGGTGCGCAGCGGTGGTGGTCCGCAAAAATCATCCTGTTGGCTCTAGTCAAAAACAAAAATAGTGTCTTTAAGAGTACCAACATGCACCCCAAATGAGTCCCAAAGGCGCGCGTAGCGGTGGGTTGGTGTCGGCGGATGCCGCGTAACGGTGCGCAACGGTGGCGGTCCGCAAAAAATGAGCGGAGTCCCAAAACGGCGCGTATTGGTAGGTTGGTGTCGGCGGATGCCGCGTTGTGATGGTGCCCAGCGGTGGTGGTCCGCAAAAAAACCTTTGGTTGGCTCCGGTGAAAGACAAAAATAGTGTCTTCAAGCGTACCAACATGCACCCCAATTGAGTCACGGAGCGGCGCATAGCGGTGGGTTGGTGTCGGCGGATGCCGCGTGATGGTGCGCAGCGGTGGTGGTCCGCAAAAAATCATCTGGTTGGCTCTAATCAAAAACAAAAGTAGTGTCTTCAAGCGTACCAATATGCACCCCAATTGAGTCCCAAAAGGGTGCGTAGTGGTAGGTTGGTGTCGGCGGATGCCGCGTTGTGATGGTGCCCAGCGGTGGTGGTCCGCAAAAAGTCATCTGGTTGGCTCCGGTGAAAGACAAAAATAGTGCCTTCAAGCGTACCAACATGCACCCCAATTGAGTCACGGAGCTGTGCGGAGTGGTGGGTTGGAGTCGGCGGATGCCGCGTGATGGTGCGCAGCGGTGGTGGTCCGCAAAAAATCATCTGGTTGGCTCTTATCAAAAACAAAAGGAGTGTCTTCAAGCATACCAACATGCACCCCAACTGAGTCCCAAAAAGGCGCGTAGTGGTGGGTTGGTGTCGGCGGATGTCGCGTTGTGATGGTGCCCAGCGGTGGTGGTCCGCAAAAAAAACATTGGTTCTCATGCCACCCCACGGATCGGCAGCAGCAGGACCTCCTGCTGGCAGCCATTGATAGGAAACTAGACGAGCAGCAGCAGCAGCAGTGCAGTGGGGAAGGGGAGGAGGGCACCCTGACAGGGCAGGAGGCGCACGCAGCTCTGGCCAGCCTGCCCCGGGGTAAGGCTCCAGGCAGTGACGGACTCACCTATGAGTTCTATACTGCCCTGTGGGAGGTGGTAGGGGACCACCTCGTAGCAGCCTTCAACTTCAGCTTCCAGCAGCCGGAGCTTAGACTGTCAGAGACGCAGCGGCTGGGCCTGATCACCCTCATCTACAAGGGGGGTGGCAAGCCCAGGGCAGACCCAGCCAGCTACAGGCCCATCACCCTCCTCAACTGCGACCTCAAGATCGTGGCCAAGGTGCTGGTGCACAGGTTGGGGCCAGGCTGTGCCAGCGTCATAGACCCCACACAGACCGCCTTCGTCCCAGGGCGGGACATTGCAGACAATGTGCTGCACCACCTGGAGGAAATTGACTTCCTCCAGGAGGTGCAGCGGCCGGGCTGCATTGTCTTTTTGGACTTTGAAAAGGCCTATGACCGCCTCAACAGGGGGTGGTTGCTGCGCTGCATGGAGGCCATGCAGTTCCCTGAGAGCAGCAGGTGCTGGGTGCGCCTGCTGCTGGAGGGCACCATGGGTCAGATCATCTTCAACGGCGGTCACAGCAGCAGGGCCTTCGACATCCCCTCCGGCTGCGCACAGGGCAGCCCTCTCAGCCCGCTGCTATATGTCATAGCAGCGCAGCCGCTAGCAGCCAGGTGCAGACAGCTACAGCGGGAGGGTGGGATCACCAGCATCGACATGCCGGGCGACCAGGGCCCCGCTCCCTGCTGCCACCAGCACGCAGATGACACCACCCTGCATGCGGCCTCACCGGCGGACGTGGGCACCCTGCTGCAGCAGGCCGTGGAGCCGTTCTGTGCAGCCAGCGCAGCAAAGCTCAACGTAGACAAGAGCCAGGGTATGGGGCTGGGACCTCACAGCAGCATGAGAGAGAGAGAGAGAGAGAGAGAGAGAGAGAGATGACGCTAAAATGCCAGGCATTTAGCGTTAGTTAAGGAAAGGGCCGTGTGTGACCTCATATTGGTCGCCACGTCCCCACCGTAACCCCAGGTGCCTATACACCCTAGGGATCAAAAATGCTGCTTCAGCTTCTTTCGTTTCCTGTGGTCAGGCAGTGGTTGGCCATGCACTTCTCTTTTCCTCTTGCTCCAGCTTGATTTGGCGTAGTACCTTGCGTTCTGTATGGCGGCATGTCTCGTGTTCCAGATTTCCTCTACATGTTTTCCTGCCAGGTGGTGGAGTTTCTTCAGTAGCTGTGACAGTGCTGTACCCTGTATTCCCAAGTCCTTCAGGTGCTCTTCTGTTTTCTTATAAATACATCCAGATACTCCCAGTAAGATGCTTGTCAGTTTCACCTCTGCGCTGGGGTCGAAGATTTTGATCGATTTCATCAGCCGGTCGTGCTGGCGGTCGGCCCTGTTCTCTTGGTGCGTAGGGTCCGTGTCTCTACAGGATTTTTAATCTCAATGAGCTCGTAGTGTGTGATGTGTTGTTCCGTATGTACCATTAGCGCATCGGGTTTGCAGCGCTGTCGGATTCTTCGTTTGAGGCCGTCCGGCATGCTTTCTGGCAAGACACCGAGCGGAATTCTTCCTTTCCCCTTCATGATGGCACATCTACGGCTCAGGCCGACGTCGCTCATCACCAGTTCTGCGCCTCTGTGCCCGTTGTACACTGCTTGGATAATCAGTGACCCCGCGTCATTGTGCCGTTTTGTGACTGCCCCGGACAGTCTTGGACATGCGCTGAGCGCGTGGTGCCCCCCATCAGGTTGGTTGCACAGGGGGCAGTTGTTATTATTTATTACTTTATAGCGGCTCAGCATCTTGTTGGTTGGGAGCAGGCCCCATCTGTATTGTAAGATCAGCTTCCGTCTTCTGTGCTTGATTGCGGTACTTCTCATGAAGAGGTGACTGTATTTGTGGTTTATGTGTTTGTCCTGGTCTTCCCAAGCTTTGAAGTACACCCCTGTAGTGTTGGCTTCTCCAAGTGCGCACTTGAGTTTGGCGGTGTGCTTGAGGGTCTCTGCCAAGTTGGCCAAGGGCGTGTGTTCCCTCCTTGTGCCTGTTTGTGTGGTGACTTCCTCAATTGAGTAGGGCCAGTAGTAGGTGTCCCTTGCATTGCTCTGCACACATTCTGTGGTTGTGGAGGCCTGCCGTTCTGTGGCCACCTCCACGGCCAAGTAGTCTGCCATGTCGTTTCCATATACTCCTGTGTGGCTGGTAACTTTCCAGAGGTGCAGTGTTGCCTGAGAGGTGCGCAACCTATGTACTATGTCTGTTAGCAGACTGTGGTGTCTGTGTTCTTCCATATCTTGCGGGTGGGTTATCATTCTGTGGATCTGATACATGGAAGTCTGACTGTCTGTGGCTATGTGGATGTTTTGGTTTGCTCCTGGATTGGCTAGTATGTAGGCTGCCCGGATGCCGACTAGCTCTGCTCTGTTGATGGTGTTGACATTAGGCATGTAGCGGTCTGTTTGTAGTGAGCGTGGCCCCCCTGTAATTGTGCAGTCCGTTGTGATGGTATGTGTCATGCCATTTTCGTCTTCAGGTGGTTTGAAAGCAGCGGCTGCTATGCTAGCCCCTTTGCTTGCTTTTGTGATGGCGCTTCCGTCAGTGTAGTAGAAGTCCCTCCAGTTGAACCGCAGTGGTGGTGGTGTGGTGGCCTCCATAGGGGCAGGCTCAGAGAGGTCGGGTGTCCTCCAATTGTGTGCCATCGTAGATGCCGGCTCCCACCTTGAGTTCTTAAAGGCCCTTGTTCGAGGGAGCGGCTTGTTCGCCCCTGGTTGCGGCTGAGCCCATTCACATGGGTGGCATTCTACTCGCACCATCTTCAGGTTGTGGCCTTTTTGTTCTTTCAGGTGGTTGGTGCACCTTTTTGACAGAAGGTACATCCACTGATCGTTCCGTGTGTCTCCTGTTCCTAAGCTGGTGTAGCCAGCTTCGTTGCCTACGCAGACAATCTGCAGTCCCCACTTTGATGGTGTTGCATTTTGTAGTGGGGATGTCCCAGGGGTGGTCTGGCATATGGCTGCGTGTGGTATTGACAGTAGGCGACGGCACCAGCCTGAGTGTGTTTGGATCAGAGTTCTGTATGAAGTTCCTTTGTTGGGTGGGACCGGCAGTGCCAGAATGGTAAGAGTTGGTGTCTTGGTGTGTTGGGCGCTTTGGATCGCCCAGGCAAGAGCTTGATGCGTTTGTTTCAAATCACATGGTGGGGTGGCTAGAGAAAGCCCAGTCCACCTCACTGCAAGACTGCCGTGGTCGGCCCCAAAGGCTGCATCAGCTGCATGTTCTGTCCAAAACTTTGAGGTGGTGGGGTGTACGGCAAAGGGTGTAGTCATTCTTTCCGTAGTGCACTTGAAGGTGTTCAGCAACTGTGCCTTCAGCTCAAGCGTTAGGGGGTTGCTTGGTGCCTGGGGCTTTTTGCTCTTCGTGCCATATGCGCCATATCGTTGGCACAGCATAGCTATTTCTTCTTCACATGAATTTTCAGTTGTGTTTTGTGCTTGGCGTTGGTGGAGGTGGCGAAGGGTTGGTATCGTGATCACCCCGCAACATGTGCCGTCTGGCTGATAGACGCACGCCGCCGTCACTTTGGTTATGGTGGGCTCTTCTTTTGGGGTGATGGGCAGGTTGGTGCTCTCCACTGTTCTGATTGCAATAGTGCAGCTGCCTGTGGGCTGGATGTCTACGTGTGGGTTGATGGGTGTCGGGTGGATGTGTATGTGCTGTCTGATGTTGTCCCCAAGGGAGATGTCATACAGCCTCTCACTTGCGCGCTCTTGATTTGTCTGCGGTATGGCCTGTCTTAGAAGCGGCGCGGGGCCGTCTGTAGGGGGTGCATTCAGTAGGGTTGCAAGGGCGTTGAGGGCCTCTGGGGTCCCGGTGGCCTGGGCTGTTTCAATTGTTTCGGGGCATGGTTGGAGCCTCATTTTAACAATTTCCAGCAGCTCTTTGTCACTTTGTGTGGGGGGGCTTTGTACGCACTCCCAGCATTTGCCTTCCTCGTACTGCCGTGCGTGGCGTGTGCGGCGGGCTTGGCGAAGGCATGTCCGATGGCACACGCGGTGACACTGTTGGCATTGGAGGATGTCGCTCGCATAGCTCTCTTCTGGGTCATACTGGGCAGGGTGGATGTCCTCCCAGCAGCATTCACACGGTCTTGTGAAGCTATGGGCAGCTTTGTCATGCATGCTCGCAGGGTGGGCGCTTTCAATCTTGTAGCCCATGGTGGTGTGTAGATGCATCACCCAGCGTGGTACCAGTGCTTCTCTCCATTGCACCATCACTTGCTGCTGGCTTTCGCCGTGGCGACGCCATTTGCCTTTTCCTTTGTGGTTTGTGGCAATGGCCCGGCCTTGTACTGCTTCTATTTGGTCTGTGTTCGGGTCCGTGTATGTTGTGTACAGTTTGAGGGCTTCTGCAGGGGTGGGTCTCAGCTTCTTGTAGGCAGCATAGCCTGTGTGTGTTTGGGGTTTTCGGTGGGGGTAGGTCTGGCCGTCACGGCGGATGTTTGCGGTGGTGCAGAGCTTTGGCTCCGGGAGTTTCTGTCTTTGGGCATCCAGTTCGTCTCGCATGGCCAGAGCCGGCTGGTGGGCTTGGGCACTGTAGTTGGAGAGCAGTTCCATAGGTGTTTGCGGCTTGCTGGTTGGGTTGTGTGGCCATCGCGCCGTCGGTGTTTGGAGTACCTTTGCATCAATTGGGAGTGGCTTTGTAGGTGGTTGCCATTTTGTGGTCAGGTCTAAACTTCCAGTAGCCACTATGTGTGCCAGTCTGTCCCATGCTCTGTGGTGTTTCACCTTAAGCTTGCGACTGCTCACTATCATCCTGAGGTGGGAGGAGGGCAGGACGTGTTTCCTGTCAGGGGTCAGCATCTGTTCTACCTTTGTGATTCCTACACTATGTAAAAGGTAGATGTCCTTTACAGGTTGTGTATCAGTCAGGTACTGTGGTGTGATCTTCTCTAGGGTTTGTGTTATGTTGGTGAGGTTGGATAGCACGTGATATTCTTCGGCGCCTAGTTGCAACGTCAGGTCCAGTTTCCCAAGCGATAGTAGTTGTCTCACCCTCAGGCTGTGGTTGAGAAGGTGGGGGAGATGTTTGGCCATAATTGCGTCCACCCCTGGAAGTTGCATCTCAAGCATGGCTTTGGTGATAACTCCCAGGGCGCCCGGGGCGTTAAGTGAGCGTGTCAGGCGTTGAATGTTGCATACTGTTTGTTCTGTTTCTAGGGAGTGGCATCCTAGACCTCCTTTTCCCTTGTCAAGGTGGGCGGCGGCAGTAGCCATGTGAACAGGCAGCCGGTAGGCTTGCTTGGTGGCGCGTGTGAGCAGGGAGTCCAGGCTTTTGAGTTCTGCAGGTGTGTATGGGCTGGCCACAAGCGCGTAAGCTATGGAACCCCGGAGTGAAGATTCGATGATTCGTTGTTTTTGGCCCGTAGTTAGAGGGCTTTGACGCAGGTGTTGAACGCGTGAGCGAATGTCATTGAGGGTGGCGGTCAGCTGTGGTTTGTAGTTCAAGTCTACTGTGAGGAGTACTCCGAGGTGCCTGAACGGAGATGTAGGGGGAAGAAATGTAACACTTTCTGCAGCTATCCCTGGCGGATGTAGGTGTGGTTGGTCTGGGGCCAAGCGAACCGCCCCTAGCATGGTTTGAAGCCGGGTGACGTCATATGGGTGTGTAGGCAGGCTGCCGTGCAGGGCCCCTGTGATTTGGCTTTTTGAGGCATTGACTTGCAGTTTCCCCCAGGCCGCGTAGGCAGCAAGTTTGCGAGCCTGGTGTTTCATGTTGGCAAGGCCTTGTTGGCCTCCTGTGATTATATTGAGGTCGTCCGCGTATGTGTTGTCCGTGAGCTGGTGTTGCTCCTGTAGCAGTGGCTCTCTGGCAAGCGCGCCGAATTTGTAACCCTTTCCGCCCGCTCGTAGCCATCGAAGAAGGGGCTCCATGTATAGGATGAAGAGGAAGGGGGAGAGGCTGTCGCCTTGAATAGTGCCCCTGCCAAAGTCTAGGGGATCTAGGGGACCATGGGGTGTCTGTATCACAGTGCGTGCGTTTGTGTATAGGTCTTTCACTGTTTCGATGGCGTCCGGCGGGAACCCTAGGTCGTAGAGAATCATGAGGAGCTTCCTGTGCGATATGGTATCGAATGCTTCAGTCATATCCGTGAACAGAAGGAATATGTCTTGTTTTGTCAGCATGGCATCCTCCAGGGCCATGATCATCATTTCAATCTGCTGGGTTGTTGCACGTTTGTTTCTGAAGCCCCCTTGCGATGCTGTGAGGAACCCTGCTCGTTCGGCCCTGTCCGTCATTGCCATTGTGATCATCTTGGTCCATAGCTTGTATACTGTGTTCTCCAGTCCAATGCGTCGATAGTATTTGAGTTCAAGTGGGGTCCCTTTGTTCTTGTAGAGCAGAATTGTCGATGATTCTTTCCACCCGTCCGGGGTTACACCAGCCGTCCACATTATTTTGATCATGTTGTGTAGGGCTCTGTGTGCAGGAGGCGGGAGGGCTCGCAGTATTTCGTTGGGAACACCATCAGGGCCTGGGCATTTCCCGAGTTTCAGAGTGGAGAGACATCTGTGAAATGCAAATTCGTCGTCAAGAAGGGGGTGCATCCAAGTTCGGTCGGTAGCGTCAGGCTGTGACATCAGTCCGTTGTATTCGGCGAACTCCGGGGTGTCGAAGGGGTATGTCCTGTCTACTGTCGGGAGGTAATCGAGGGTGGCAGTTGTGTCGTCGGGGTTAGCTAGTTTTTTGGAGTAGTACTCGGTCATTTCCGATCGGATCGTTTGGGGGTCGGTTGTGACCTCGCCGTCCTTCGTGGTAAGGGCTCGAAGAGCCAGCCTGGGAGTCGGCTTAAAGCGGCCTGTGGCGATTTTGTTTCCTACTTTTTGGCGTTTTTCAGCCATGTCTTGCGTCTGTTTAGCAGCTTGTTGTGCCCATAGTCGCGGGTGTTCGTCGTCGATGGTGTTCAGCCTGTGCTTGAGAGTGGCGTATGCCGCACGGATGGCAGCCTGCGGAGACTCCTCAGGGTATCGTTGAGCCCTCTCTGCAACTGCTTCTTGTAGCATAGGTGATGTGAAATGCTCGGGCATGTCTTGCGTGGCCGTTATGGACCGCAGTTTGGCTGATGCCTCCTTCTTAGCAGCAATGATGTGTTTGCGGTGTTTGGAGATTTTTCTCGGGCAGTGGCGCCCTCCCACAGTGCCAGGTTGTATTGTAATGGTAGCACAGGTTGTAAGAGCGATGGAGTGCGCTTGTGCAAGCAGATTGGTGAACTGCGTGCCAAGTTCGTTGATGGCCTCCCGAGCCGGTGTGTTGTTGATGTGCATCAGTGGGTGAGGGTGTGTGGCTTCAGGATGGAGGCGCTCTAGCGTATCCCAGTGTGGCCGGACTTGTTCTTCAACTATGCGGTCTGTTGCACATGCCAGATCGCCCCAAGTGTGTGTCTGTATACTGCCTAGTGTTTGTCGAAGGCTCCTGGTGTCTGCAAGTGTCATCGGGGTTTTGAGTTTGGTAATGGGGTGAGATGCGGTAGTGGGAGCCAGGGGCGGCATCATTCCTAGTTGTGTGTACTCGAGCTGGGTCACAAGGACATCATGGTCTAGGTTTGTTCCAGACATGTCGTGTGTGGTGTGTGTGTGTTTGAGAGGGGTTGATGCTGAGGATATCATCCAGCCTGCTGAAAGGTGTGTCAGAAGCACCTTTCCGTATGTAGCTTTCCTTGCGGTGTGCGGGATTGGAGGGTCCAAGGCATGCAGATCATTTGCCTGCATAAACTCTTGGTGTAGTGTGTCGGCTGGGTAACATTTGAGGCTCATCCTGTCCTCAAGTTTAGTACTGCATTGAAGTCTCCTGTGATCAGCATTTGCTCATTTGCATGACGGGCAGCTGTCACCGCTTGGGCGATATGCTGGTATAGCTCTCTGCGCGATGGGCAGTTGGTGTGGGCAGTAGACTGCTACTATGTGGAGGGGTGTTGAGTTGGGTCGTGACAGCTTGGAGTGTACAAGGAAGCCTTGTAATTCTGTGGGTGAGGGTTATAGTGTGAGCTCCCCAAGCTCAGTGAGTGCCTGTGATACGGCTATCAGTACTCCAGCTTTGCTGGTATGGGGGTGTGGGGTATGTTGGACAGTGTAGCCTTTGAATAGGCGTGTAGCCACGGTTTGCGTGGTTGGCTCTTGAGCTTGGTTTCCGTCACAACCAGAATGTCTGGGGGTTGGCTTGAGGTCAGTACTGTTTGGATGTCTACGGTGTGCGAGCGAAGGCCCTGGCGTTTATAGTGGCGACTATCAGGGTGGGGTTGGGCCGGGTTGGGCCGGACGCTTCTGCATTGTATGGCTGGCTATGTTCTGTGTTTTCTGGGAGAGTTGGTGGTTGCAGGGGTGGTGCCGGCTGGGGCGGGCATCCATGCCGTTGTGGGATTGTTGGTGGATTTGGTGTCTGTATGTGGACCTCTGTGTGTTGCAAGTTGGCCTGGGGGGCCAGGTTGGGAACTCTGGGGAAGAATTGGTTGATTTTGGGGTGGTTGTGATCTTTGTGTTTGGTGTTGCGCCTGCCGTTCGGCTTTGCTTTGTTCGTATTGACTTGGTCTTTCATTCGTTGCTGTGTATGTTGGGGTTTGCTTACTCCCAGTCCCAGTTTGAGGGTGTTGGTGTGTGGTGACTGGTGTTTTGGGGGTTGCTCTGTTGAGCAACTGGTGCAGATTGTTTCTCCACTTCATGCTGGGTTTGCTGTGTCTTTCCGATGGTGGGAGGTGCGTGCGCTTGCTTTACTGTCTCAAGGGATGGCTCATTGGGGGCAGAGCCATTAGTGCCTGGGGTGTTGTTGTGTTTGGGCTCGCAGCTTTGGTCGCTTTGCGTACGGGTTGATCCGGTTTTGGGTTAGGCGACCATGCTTTTGGGCTGGGCTTTGCCTGTGGTGTGCTTGACGTCAGCCTGGTTGTTTTGTTTTCCGGCTTTGGGCTGGTGAGAGGATGGTCCCTCAGATGTGTCCCAGTCTTGCACCCTCTCTGGTTGGTGCGCGAGGGGGTGGGTCTGCTTGGGGTGCCTCTGCATAGCGTGTGAGGACACTACGTGTCCGTTGTGGGGCTACATGCAGGTTTTGGCCGTAGATCAAGGGTAGACATGCGGAGACACTTGGTCAGCTGCAGCTTGGCCGGTTGCTTTGTGGCGGTGGGGGGCATCCGAATGGTGCCGGAGTTGGCATATGCGTCAAACGCTACAAGGCAAAATATTTCAACACACTCAGCTTCTGCCAATCTTCGTCCTGCATGCATCGGCAACGTCCATTTGTTGAGCTATAGATTACGCTGTCTAGGTTGTACCACTGGTGGGTGGTGGGGCTTCTTGCAATGGTGTAGTAGTGCCCTCCATATAAGTATTTGTCCAGCACGAGGAACTGTGTGCAGCCCTGGGGCAGGTCTGCGAGCACTGAAGCCTGATCTGGGGGGGGGCTGGTCTAGTGTGTACACTTGCACCGTCCGAAGCATGACTTCTTGGGTTGTGTGCTCGTATAGCCAATGGTTCAGGCAGTTGGTTTGGTAGTGGCCGGTCTGGATGTTGTATAGGGTAGGTTTCCATCCGTAGTGTCCCAGCCGCGGGTTGGAATGTTTGTGTCTGACAGATATCCTGCTATGTATGTAGGCCTGCGCACCACCTGCGTCCTAGCATGGAGTTGAGGGCGTGTGCCCTGCATTGTAAGCTTTCTTGAGGTTCGGCGTAGAGGCCCACTGCTTGAGGGCTGACGTAAACACCTGTTTTGGGCTGTGGTTTGTCGAGCTTGCGTGTGCCCCCCTCCTCTGTGGTTCTGATTGGGAGGGGATGAGTGTGTTTGCAGCGGGGTGTGGCATTGGTTTTCAGGTGTGCGTGGGTTTGTGCTGGGCTTGGTGCGTCTCTGTGGGGAGCATCAGTGGCGCTGTGTTGACATTGTGTTTGACTGTACTGTGGGGCACACCATCCTGCACTTCTCCTCCCCCAGGGCTGTCTGTGGCTGGGGTGCAGTGCTGCTCCTGTTGTGCGCCTGTGGAGGCATGTGGAGTGCTGCTAGCGTGTATCACTGCATCACTCGGCACAGGCTTTTGGGGATCTTGGCTGTAGAGGTTCTTGGGTAGCTTTCTATTACGAATGTAGGGGGCATCCTGCATGGGGATGGCCTCCACTGTGTGTCTCACTGTGTATTGGTGTTTTGGGTGTAAGAGGTAGCGTATCTGCCTGAGGTATACTTGTACTTTCTTGTGTTTGCCAAACGGGCGTAGTGATGTTGTTTCGAGTACCCCATTCGTTCAAGCTGCTCGATCATTTTGACTGCTCGGTCAAGTTTGCCTACCGCTGCTCCTGTTCTGATAGGGCTGCCCATTGTACCCTGGGTTGAAATTTTCTTTCTTTTTGTTGGTTTATCGCCTGTCATCTGGTTGTCCTGCTGCGGGTGGCACAGCAGCAGCAGCAGTAACACCGTGGTACACAGCAGTACAGGGACAGCTGCGTAGACACAGTAATGCCCGTTTGATTTGCATAATCTGCAGCTTGCAGCCAGTCAGATTCATTTATGGTCGCCCCCCCAGCCAGAGCTTGTTGCCTGGCCTGCAAACTGCCCATGCGCTGGGCCTATGCAGCAGCTCATCCAGTGCTGTTGACATACATCAATCTGCCTCTGGGCTGGTCCTTGCCCAGGCTCGCCTGCAGCACGTGTCTGATTTGTACCGTTCACGACATCTTGGTGGGCTGCTTGGCGTCGTGGTCATACTGTGCTGCTGCTTGTCTGGTGAGACTTGTCCACTGCCAATCTGTTGTTCCCCTTGTTGCATTCTGTTCAGCTAACGAGGTGTCCAGGGATTGTGAACTGACTGTAATTTGCCACCTCTGCGTTTCGGGCTTATTCGGCATGCAGTTTGTGCTGGTGCTTGACCTTCGGGGTGTCTTGGTTGTGGGCATGTGGGGCAGCTGGGCTGAGGCAGTTGTACCTCTGCCCTTGGTTTTGTGCTGGTGTGGTTGCACTCTGCTGAACTGAGTGGGTTGATTATGGGGAAGGTGTTGTCGGTTGTATAAACGTTGGCATGGCAGACTGCTGGGCTGTTAGTAGCATCCCGTGCTGTTTTGCCTCTGCTGTTGAGGGCTGTCCGCTGTCGCTGTGCAGTTTCTGTTGGCACTTGGGCTGGGTCAGTTGGGGTTTTGTCTGACATGAATGGTGGTATTATCGGCAGCTGTACTGGGCTGGGCTGTGCAGTTGCGGAGGACAGCAGGGTGCCCTTTTTTGTGCTGGCCAGGATTGTCCCTAGGGGGGTTTGAACCCCAGACCCCTCCCACCCCGGCTGCATATACTCAAGGCTTGCCCTGCAGTAAGGCGCATTCTGGTTACCTGCAGGAGCTGAGATTGGCGCTTACCCTGCCCCAGGCCCAGTGCCCCGCTGTTGGTGTGCTGGCCCCTTGGAACACCAGCAACTACTAGTGGGTAGCCCCGGTGCTGGGTTTTGCTGCCCCTCTGCTTCCAACATGCGTGCAGGGGACCCTCTCAGGCTAATTACCTCAGGGCGATGTGTTGGGCTAGTACATTGCCCCCATCCCAGTGCCCTCCTGCTGCTGTGCAGTCCGGTTGTGGATCCGCCGTGTCTCCTTCCATGCAACATGGCGGCACCGCACCATGCATGTACTACGTCCACACAGTCGCATGCAGTAGAGTCCCTGACCCCCCAAATGTGCTCAGAGGGTTGTTTCTCTTGCGACAGAGCATCTGCTGAAATCAGATGCTCCCCACTGATCTGCCACGCTAGTGCTATTCCCACATGCCTGTTAGAACAGCTTCTCCTATCCCGTCTGCACCCCTGCTGCTGTCTTGCGCGGCTCCGCATTGGTGCTGTTGCGAGGGCTGATGCTGCTCTGTCGCTGCTGTTGCTGTTGTCTTCACTGCTGTGTCTCCCGTTGCAGCCGCCACGCGCCCCCACTGGTGTCTCAGTGCTCCTGTGGGGAGAGGGCAAGGCGGAATGGTGGGGTGGGGCATGTGTTGGTTGAGAGGGGTGGTGTGATAGCTTGATGTGTCGTGTGTGCCCACGTGCGCGCAGTCTGTGAGGGGCAGGGCAACAGTAGTAGTTGTTTGTGGGGCAGTACAGAGTTTCGATTTGACCCGTTCCGCGGCTGTTGGGCAGGCTGGCACAGCAGCATGCAGGGTTTTAGATGCAGCGACGGGTGTAGTGTTTGTGAACACGAGGGATGCCCCCATCAGGCACCTGAGCATACTGTTGTCTGTCGAGGGTGCGACACGCTTTGCAGACCAGCTTTTTGAGCAGCGGCTGCGCAGCATTGGGCACAGGGCACGCACCTGGAGCAGGTATGACCTCTCACTGCTGGGCAGGTGTGAGGTAGCCAGGCAGGTGCTGGCCTCCTGTTTGGTGTACCATGCGCAGTTTGTGCCCATACCTGAGCGCATCATGCGCCTCATCCAGCGCCGCATCTCAGCCTTTATCCTGGGGCTGGGGTGCATCCGCAACACAGACAACAGGCAGCTGCGTTGGCGCCCAGCTCAGCAGGTGGCCAGCCTGCAGGCCAAGCAGGGGGGCATAGCCAGCGTGGATGTGCAGGCACATGTGACAGCCATGCAGGGGAAGGTGCTGGCAGCACTGCTGCACCCCCACAAGCAAGCATGGAAGCAGTTCATGCGGGCCAACTTGGAGCGTGCAGGGGTGGGGGTGCGGGTGCTGCTACAGCAGCACTCCTCGGGGCAGGGAGCAGCAGCAATGCGGCGGCACCTCAACCCAAGGCACGCAGCGCACGTCGCCGCGTTTCAGTCGCTGGGGCTGCACAGGCGCGTCGCCCACGGCGACATGACGCTGGATCAGATCAAACTGGAGCCAGTGCTGGGGAACCACAGCGTGGCCAGCGCCGTCACAGGTGTGCTGTTCAGCTCTGCCCGCACACTGCCCAGCAGTGTGCAGCCTCGCTCGGCAGACGCAACCCTTGGGCAGGTGGCCGAGCGAGGCTTGTCCTTTCAGCCAGCGGTGGATGGCCTCGTGCTGCCGACGGCATGGCAGCAGGCTCTCCAGCCGCCTGCAGATCAGCAGCAGCAGCAGCAGCAGCAGCAGCAGCAGCGGCAGCTGTCGCTGCAGCAGCAGTCACAGTGGGAAGTGGACTCAGGGGACAGGTGGGTGTGGCAGGGGATGGAGGACCGGGAGCAGTGGTATCAGGTGCAGCCAGATGGCAGCCTCCGCTGCCTCAACACAGCGCCTGACGTGCCGCAGGGTGAGGTGTTCGCTCCTTGTTGCGTGGTGTTCGCTCCACTGGGCGGCCCACGCGGGAAGCACAGGCAGCAGCAGCAGTCAGAGGCCACACAGCGGGAGCCCCTTGAGGCCTACTACCTGGTGGGGCGGTGGCCTGAGGTCCAGGTTGACCCCAATGTGTGGGGCTTTGGGCCGGACATGGGGGTCGTGCAGTATTCAGTTAGGGACGTCACACGCAGGCTGGTGCAGCTCAAGTGCAGGTCGCAGCCTGGGTGGGTCCTGGACAGGGGGGTGCGACCTCGGCTGTGGCGGGACAGCGAAGGCAACCTGGCGCCCAGCACAGGTTTGCAACAGCTGGAAGCGAAGCACAAGCGCAGCTTTGCAGAGATGCTGCAGAGTGGCTTCAGCACAGGTAACAGCAGCAGCAGCAGCAGCCGCCACCGCATCACTACTGCTGACCAGATGGCAGCATATGCTGCTACGTGGATGCACGACAGCCCAGCCCGGCAGCATGTCCTGCAGCGGGTTGCAGACAGGGCCACTACGGCAGCAGGGTCACAGCCAACAGCTTGGCGGCAGCAGCAGGAACTACAGCATGTCACCACCCCAACCGTGGATGACACGGAGGACCCCTTGGCCAGGGGCTTGCAGCCCGCTACAGACGCCGACTCAGCGTGGGGAGCAGCGTACCGTCGGGCCGCTGACAAGCGCCTGCCACGGCCGCTGCGGGTGTTTGGCTGGCAGATGCTTCATGCCGCCGTTAGGGTGGGGGATAGTAGGGTATATGCTGCCACAAACATGCAGGAGCTGCTGCAATGCTGCTGTCCGCAGCAGCAGTGCCGGCTGGGGCCCCAGCAGCAGCAGGAGCAGCAGCAGCCGGGCCAGGCGGGACCACTGCAGTCTCAGCAGCAACAGCAACAGGGGCAGGGCGGGAATGGGGGATCACAGCTGCTTCTGCAACAGCAGCAGCAGTAGCAGCAGCAGGGGCAGGGTGGGGATGGGCAGCCGCAACAGCAGCCGCAGCCGCAGCCGGGCCAGGCTGCGAACGATGGAGCACAGCAACACCAGCAGCAGCTTGCGGCTGCTACTGCTGGAGTCCTTCTGGGTGGTTCGGTGTGCCAGCGAGGGCCGGCCGTACAGCAGTGTTGCAGTCATCCACAGGTTCAGGGCAGCATTGCAGCAGCAGCTCTCACAGGACTGGCTTAGGTCTCAGGGGGACATCCGCCTCAACTCTGGGGTGCCTCTGTCCTGGCTACGGGGCCGCAACCCCGTCCTGTCGCCAGAGCGGTTTGATGCTAAGTGGCAACAGCAGGGGGTGTTGTACACAGTGGCGGCAGGCATGGGCCCCCGCCTTGCGTTCTAGAGGGAGGGTGGTCATACGGGGGCTGGGGTGTTCGGGAGCGGGGTTTGGAAACGGGAGAGCCTTTTCTGTGTGGGGTTTGTTGTGCTTCTCGGGTCTTGGCTACGTGTGTGCTTTACTCTGTATCATAGTTATTGTTGTGCCTCTGGAGTGTGTGCGCATCACACATGGTGTAAGCGTTTGGGTTGCTCTTCTGGGGGCGGCTGGCCGCTCTGGTGCCTTGCTTGGTTGGCACTGGGGCAACACTGTTAGTGTTTTGTTGGCTTAGGTGTGGGGCGGATTTGGCCCTGCATATTGGAGAGGTGTGCAGGTGTGGTGGTGCACCACGCCGGGGGTCTTTGGGCCCTCTGCGCGCTGGCTTTTGTCGAGTACAGCGGCCAGCCCTGTGCTGTGTGGCCGCCGCTTGTTTGTTTTAGGGTGTTTCTTCCGCCCCTCTGTGGGGGGGGGGCTGGCTCTGCACACCGGTGAGGTGTGTGAGTGTGGTGACGCATCGGTGGTGCTTTCTCTCGGCTCTGTGCTGACTCGCTTGCGTTAGTGTTGCTCGCATGCTTTGTCCCTTTGCCGTTGCTTTTCTCTAGTCATTTTGCGGGTGCATGGTCGGGTCCTGGTGTCTGCTTTTTGGCAGGCTGCACTGCGACGTGCCGCCCGTGAGACCATGTGGTGGGGGTGTCGGCTTGCGCCCTCACAGGGTGGTGCCTGCTAGGTTGCGCCATCCTCTTGCCTGAGCTTTGAGGGGTGGCTTCTGTTGCTTGACTTCGCTCTTGTAACTTGATCACTCCAAAAAAAAACATTGGTTGGCTCCGGTGAAAGACAAAATAGTGTCTTCAAGCGTACCAACATGCACCCCAATTGAGTCACAAAGCGGCGCATAGCGGTGGGTTGGTGTCAGCGGATGCCGCGTAACGGTGCGCAGAAAAAAAATAACGGTGCGCAGCGGTGGTGGTCCGCAAAAATCATCCTGTTGGCTCTAGTCAAAAACAAAAATAGTGTTTTCAAGAGTACCAACATGCACCCCAAATGAGTCGGAGGCAAGGACCCTCTGGAGCGGGGCCTGCCGCCTGCTGCACCAGCCGACTCAGACTGGGTGGCAGCATACCGCCGGGCTGCTGACAAGCGCCTGCCGCGGCCGCTGAGAGTCTTTGGGTGGCAGCTGCTCCATGCTGCCGTTATGGTTGGGGCGGTAGGGTGTATGCTGCCACTAACATGCAGGAGTTGCTGAGGTGCTGCTGCCCGCAACCGCAGTGCCAACCGGGGCAGCAGCACCCTCCACAGCAGCAACAGCAGCAACAGCTGGGCCAGGCTGGGGGGGTGCAACACCAGCAACAGCAGCAGGGACAGGTTGGGGAGGGAGGGCTGCTGCAGCCGCCGCCAACGCAGGCAGGCATGCTGCAGCAAGGGCAAGGTGGGGGTGGGGAAACACCCCAGCCGCAGCAGCGCAGCCAGGGTGGCGGTGGGGAACCACATCAGCAACTGCCACAGCAGCAGCAGCAGCTCCAGCAGCAATTGCAGGCTCCAGCTCCGAGCCCGGACAGCTACCAGCTCGAGTCTCTGTCCCACCTCTTTGTGCAGTGCCCGGTGGCAGTGGCCGTATGGGCGTGGTTTGCGCAGGTGTGGCACAGGGTGCAGCCAGGGGAAACGGTAGACTTTAGCAGCACCCGCATCCTATTGCTGGATGACAGCTCGGTGTGGCAGCCACCAGCGCAGCTGCGCCAGTTGTGGACTTACCTACGCCTGCTGCTGCTCGAGTCCTTCTGGGTGGTTCGGTGTGCCAGTGAGGGCCGCCCGTACAGCAGTGCGGCTGTCACCCATAGGTTTAGGGCAGCACTGCAGCAACAGCTCTCGCAGGACTGGCTCAGGACACAAGGGGACATCCGCCTGAACTCTGGGGTGCCTTTGTCTTGGCTCCGGGGCCGCAACCCTGAGCTGCTGCCGGAGCGGTTCGCCGCCAAATGGCAGCAGCCGGGGGTGCTGTACGCAGTGGGGGATGGCACAGGGCCCCGCCTTGTGCTGCCAGGGGATGCTTGATGGGCCTCTTCTGGGAGTGGGGGTCCTTGGACGGGACAATTTGGGGCCACCAAAACATACAATCTACAAAAAAAAGGGGGTGGGCTTCTGCTGCTGCGATGCAGTAGGGATGGGGGTTGGGGTTTGGTTTCAGCCTTAGTGGTGAGTGGTTTTGTGCATACTTTGGGGGGCCGGTGCATGCTACCAGCCAAGGTTGGTGTGTACACCCCGGCAGGGGGTGCTAGTGACTTAGCCATTGTGCCGCCTTGCGGGCGAGTTTAGTAGCCGTGTGGTGTCACTTTGCTTTTGTATAGTTTCTGCAGTACCGCCTGCGTGACAGCCGGCAGTGACTAGCGTAGACAATTTGCGGGTGCGTGGTGGAGCCCTGGTGTCTGCTTTCAGCAGGCTGCGCTGCAATGCGCCGCTCATTTGACCATGTGGTGAGGGTGGTGGTTTGCCCCTTCACAGGGTGGCGCCGGTCAGGTTGCGCCATCCTCTTGCCAGAGCCTTGGAGGGGTAGCTTCTGTTGCTTGACTCCGCTCTTGTAACCTGCTCACCCTGAAAAAAAAATACTTTGGGGGGCCGGTGCATGCTACCAGCCAAGGTTGGTGTGTACACCCCGGCAGGGGGTGCTAGTGACTTAGCCATTGTGCCGCCTTGCGCGGCGTTCCGTTCCAGGCGAGTTTAGCAGCCGTGTGGTGTCCCTTTGCTTCTGTATAGTTTCTGCAGTACCGCCTGCGTGACAGCCGGCAGTGACTAGCGTAGACAATTTGCGGGTGCGTGGTGGAGCCCTGGTGTCTGTTTTCAGCAGGCTGCGCTGCAATGCGCCGCTCATTTGACCATGTGGTGAGGGTGGTGGTTTGCCCCTTCACAGGGTGGCGCCGGTCAGGTTGCGCCATCCTCTTGCCAGAGCCTTTGAGGGGTAGCTTCTGTTGCTTGACTCCGCTCTTGTAACCTGCTCACCCTGGAGAAAAAAAATGAGTCCCAAAGGCGCGCGTAGCGGTGGGTTGGTGTCGGCGGATGCCGCGTAACGGTGCGCAACGGTGGCGGTCCGCAAAAAAACATTGGTTGGCTCTAATGGAAGACAAAAATAGTGTCTTCAAGTGTACCAACATGCACCCCAATTGAGTCACGGAGCTGTGCGGAGTGGTGGGTTGGTGTCGGCGGATGCCGCATGATGGTGCGCAGCGGTGGTGATCCGCAAAAAAATTTGGTTGGCTCTTATCAAAAACAAAAGTAGTGTCTTCAAGCGTACCAACATGCACCCCAACTGAGTCCCAAAACGGTGCGTATTGGTAGGTTGGTGTCGGCGGATGCCGCGTTGTGATGGTGCCCAGCGGTGGTGGTCCGCAAAAAAAACCTTCGCAAAAAAACCTTCGCAAAAAAACCTTCGCAAAAAAACCTGCGACGTGCCGCCCGTGAGACCATGTGGTGGGGGTGTCGGCTTGCGCCCTCAAAGGGTGGTGCCTGCCAGGTTGCGCCATCCTCTTGTTTGAGTTTGGAGGGGTGGCTTCTGTTGCTTGACTTCGCTCTTGTAACTTGCTCACTCCAAAAAAAAAACCTTTGGTTGGCTCCGGTGAAAGACAAAAATAGTGTCTTCAAGCGTACCAACATGCACCCCAATTGAGTCACGGAGCGGCGCATAGCGGTGGGTTGGTGTCGGCGGATGCCGCGTGATGGTGCGCAGCGGTGGTGGTCCGCAAAAAATCATCTGGTTGGCTCTAATCAAAAACAAAAGTAGTGTCTTCAAGCGTACCAACATGCACCCCAACTGAGTCCCAAAAGGGTGCGTAGTGGTAGGTTGGTGTCGGCGGATGCCGCGTTGTGATGGTGCCCAGCGGTGGTGGTCCGCAAAAAAAACTTTGGTTGGCCCCGGTGAAAGACAAAAATAGTGTCTTCAAGCGTACCAACATGCACCCCAATTGAGTCACAAAGCGGCGCATAGCGGTGGGTTGGTGTCAGCGGATGCCGCGTAACCGTGCGCAGAAAAAAAAATAACGGTGCGCAGCGGTGGTGGTCCGCAAAAATCATCCTGTTGGCTCTAGTCAAAAACAAAAAATAGTGTCTTCAAGAGTACCAACATTTTTTTTGGAAGTACCAACATGCACCCCAAATGAGTCCCAAAGGCGCGCGTAGCGGTGGGTTGGTGTCGGCGGATGCCGCGTGACAGTGCCCAGCGGTGGTGGTCCGCAAAAAAACATTGGTTGGCTCTGGTGAAAGACAAAAATATTTTTTTTGAAGTGATCAGTTACATTGGGCGGGACCAAGCAACCGGTGGTTCACTCCATAAAAAGATCCAGCGGGAGGATGGGGCAACCTGTTGTGACACCCACCCCACGGCACCCCTTGTGCAGGGGACACCATCGCAGGGCCGTGCAGACAGCTCCGTGAGAAGCAGCCCCGAAGGGCATCCAGGGCCTGACCGTGCGCCCAGTGTCCTCTATACACCACAGCCGTCCGTAGAGCAACTGCGGCAGGTCACAGTCCATGCTTGCCCCAATATGGCAAGGCCCATGGACCGGTCTAATGACTCACCATCCACATGTCAAAAGCAGTGCTATGACACTCACATGCTGCAACCCTATAGAGCCAAGATACAACGCACACCATTACGCAAGCACACACCAGCACAAATCATGAAAGGCATTAGAGACACACACAAAAAAAAGACACACAGGCAAAATCGGATGCCCCGACATGCAGACAGCTAATCATTGCCACAAAAAAGCTGCAGAGCAAAGGCACAAAAAAAAGACAAAAAAAGACAAAAATAGTGTCTTCAAGCGTACCAACATGCACCCCAATTGAGTCACGGAGCTGTGCGGAGTGGTGGGTTGGAGTCGGCGGATGCCGCGTGATGGTGCGCAGCGGTGGTGGTCCGCAAAAAATCATCTGGTTGGCTCTTATCAAAAACAAAAGTAGTGTCTTCAAGCATACCAACATGCACCCCAACTGAGTCCCAAAAAGGCGCGTAGTGGTGGGTTGGTGTCGGCGGATGTCGCGTTGTGATGGTGCCCAGCGGTGGTGGTCCGCAAAAAAACATTGGTTGGCTCCGGTGAAAGACAAAAATAGTGTCTTCAAGCGTACCAACATGCACCCCAATTGAGTCACAAAGCGGCGCATAGCGGTGGGTTGGTGTCAGCGGATGCCGCGTAACGGTGCGCAGAAGAAAAAAAACGGTGCGCAGCGGTGGTGGTCCGCAAAAATCATCCTGTTGGCTCTAGTCAAAAACAAAAATAGTGACTTCAAGAGTACCAGCATGCACCCCAAATGAGTCCCAAAGGCGCGCGTAGCGGTGGGTTGGTGTCGGCGGATGCCGCGTAACGGTGCGCAACGGTGGCGGTCCGCAAAAAAACTTTGGTTGGCTCTGGTGAAAGACAAAAATAGTGTCTTCAAGTGTACCAACATGCACCCCAATTGAGTCACGGAGCTGTGCGGAGTGGTGGGTTGGTGTCGGCGGATGCCGCATGATGGTGCGCAGCGGTGGTGGTCCGCAAAAAATCATCTGGTTGGCTCTAATCAAAAACAAAAGTAGTGTCTTCAAGCGTACCAACATGCACCCCAACTGAGTCCCAAAACGGCGCGTATTGGTAGGTTGGTGTCGGCGGATGCTGCGTTGTGATGGTGCCCAGCGGTGGTGGTCCGCAAAAAAAACTTTGGTTGGCTCCGGTGAAAGACAAAAATAGTGTCTTCAAGCGTACCAACATGCACCCCAATTGAGTCACAAAGCGGCGCATAGCGGTGGGTTGGTGTCGGCGGATGCCGCGTGATGGTGCGCAGCGGTGGTGGTCCGCAAAAAATCATCTGGTTGGCTCTGGTGAAAGACAAAAATAGTTTTTTTTGAAGTGATCAGTTACATTGGGCGGGACCAAGCAACCGGTGGTTCACTCCATATAAATGTTCCAGCGGGAGGATGGGGCAACCTGTTGAAGACAAAAATAGTGTCTTCAAGCGTACCAACATGCACCCCAATTGAGTCACGGAGCTGTGCGGAGTGGTGGGTTGGAGTCGGCGGATGCCGCGTGATGGTGCGCAGCGGTGGTGGTCCGCAAAAAATCATCTGGTTGGCTCTTATCAAAACAAAAGTAGTGTCTTCAAGCATACCAACATGCACCCCAACTGAGTCCCAAAAAGGCGCGTAGTGGTGGGTTGGTGTCGGCGGATGTCGCGTTGTGATGGTGCCCAGCGGTGGTGGTCCGCAAAAAAACATTGGTTGGCTCCGGTGAAAGACAAAAATAGTGTCTTCAAGCGTACCAACATGCACCCCAATTGAGTCACAAAGCATCGCATAGCGGTGGGTTGGTGTCAGCGGATGCCGCGTAACGGTGCGCAGAAAAAAAAATAACGGTGCGCAGCGGTGGTGGTCCGCAAAAATCATCCTGTTGGCTCTAGTCAAAAACAAAAATAGTGTCTTCAAGAGTACCAACATGCACCCCAAATGAGTCCCAAAGGCGCGCGTAGCGGTGGGTTGGTGTCGGCGGATGCCGCGTGACGGTGCGCAATGGTGGCGGTCCGCAAAAAAACATTGGTTGGGCTCTGGTGAAAGACAAAAATAGTGTCTTCAAGTGTACCAACATGCACCCCAATTGAGTCACGGGACTGGCTTAGGTCTCAGGGGGACATCCGCCTCAACTCTGGGGTGCCTCTGTCCTGGCTACGGGGCCGCAACCCCGTCCTGTCGCCAGAGCGGTTTGATGCTAAGTGGCAACAGCAGGGGGTGTTGTACACAGTGGCGGCAGGCATGGGCCCCCGCCTTGCGTTCTAGAGGGAGGGTGGTCATACGGGGGCTGGGGTGTTCGGGAGCGGGGTTTGGAAACGGGAGAGCCTTTTCTGTGTGGGGTTTGTTGTGCTTCTCGGGTCTTTTTTTTTTTCTTCGGGTCTTGGCTACGTGTGTGCTTTTATTTTTCAGGGTAGGCTTGTTACATGAGCGGAGTCAAGCAACCACTGCCACCCCTCATTTGCTCTTGCAGGAGAATGGCGCAACCTGACAATCACCACCCTTTGAGGGGGCACCACCACCCTCACCACATGATTATGTGAGCGGCGCTTGTGCAGCGCAGCCTGCACGAAGCAGACACCAGGGCTCAACCATGCACCTGCTTTAACGTCTAAGTCTGCTACTATCAAAGCCTCCAGCACTAACCCAACTACTAACCATGCCAACTATCAAGTCGCTGCTGTGGGCGGACCAGTCGCCTCCTGCTGCATCCTAAGTCTTCTACCAACTAGCACCAAGGCGTAAGACGCTGCGTGTGTGCTTTACTCTGTATCGTAGTTATTGTTGTGCCTCTGGAGTGTGTGCGCATCACACATGGTGTAAGCGTTTGGGTTGCTCTTCTGGGGGCGGCTGGCCGCTCTGGTGCCTTGCTTGGTTGGCACTGGGGCAACAATGTTAGTGTTTTGTTGGCTTAGGTGTGGGGCGGATTTGGCCCTGCATATTGGAGAGGTGTGCAGGTGTGGTGGTGCACCACGCCGGGGGTCTTTGGGCCCTCTGCGCGCTGGCTTTTGTCTAGTACAGCGGCCAGCCCTGTGCTGTGTGGCCGCCGCTTGTTTGTTTTAGGGTGTTTCTTCCGCCCCTCTGTGGGGGGGCTGGCTCTGCACACCGGTGAGGTGTGTGAGTGTGGTGACGCATCGGTGGTGCTTTCTCTCGGCTCTGTGCTGACTCGCTTGCGTTTTTTTTTTGTGGTTGTACAGACAATGTGGGAAGTACCAGCGACCCAGGCAGCAGGCGGATTGTATTGTGCGTGTGGAGTGAACGAACTTACAGACGACTAGTTTCGCCTTCTTTTTTTTTTGAAGTGATCAGTTACATTGGGCGGGACCAAGCAACCGGTGATTCACTCCATAAAAAGATCCAGCGGGAGGATGGGGCAACCTGTTGTGACACCCACCCCACGGCACCCCTTGTGCAGGGGACACCATCGCAGGGCCGTGCAGGCAGCTCCGTTTCGTTTCGCCTTCTTCAAGGCTCATCAGGTCTAAGCTCGAAAAACACACGCAGCATGCAAGTATAGGACTGGCATGCAAGAGATAATAGGTGCAGTGACTGTCAGTGTGGGAGTGGTGGTGTCAACACCTGCTGATATGCTGTAAAGCATGCAAACCACATTTTCAGACAATCAGCACACTGTTTCAGTGCCGTGCCCTGATCAGGCGCGCTCCAATAGAGCGATTCTTGGTGTATGCAACAATCAGCTTGGCGTCAGTGCCACCAAAGATGGAAGCAACGTCTGCCTCATGCTTGTGAGCTGCACATACACGATTCAGCACTGCTGCAACTTGTGCAGTCATTTCAAACTGCCCATTGGGCAGGACCAGCACAGGGGCCATCCCAGCCTTGGGCTTGGGGCCGGTGGTGGAGTGCAACAAGCGAACACGGCATGCATGATCCACTGCTGCAAACCACTTTTTCAGCTGGCTGACAGGATATCCCCGATCAACAAGGCGCTGCATAAACAGCGCTTTCATGCGATCAAAATCAGCTGAGAGGGTGTTGGTGACAGCATAACGCTGTAGCTCGGCCTTGATGAAACCTTTGAACACACCCCTCCTGTGGAAGGAGAAATATGGGATATACATGTACTGGTTGTGGGGCTTCTGATAGGTTGTAACCTTCAGGCCCACAGAGACACCAGTACCCTCACACTTGGTGACTGTTATGTCCATGTAGTCAATGCTGTGCTGACTATACTGCCAAGTGATTTTGATGTTGGGCAGGGTGCTGTTAAGCACCTGCAAGAACGCTAGCAAGCTGGCCTCGTCCCCCTCCCACACAAAGAAGCCATCATCAATGAAGCGCTTGTAAATGGCTGGCCAGTGCTCACACTGCGCTTGGGCCACAGCCTCAAGGCAGGAAGCAACATATATGTTGCTGTAGGGTGGTGCAACAGGAGTGCCCATGACGGTACCCTGTTTCTGCTTGTAATACCGCCCATCAAACTGGCAGTACCCATGCTCCATGACAAAGCTTAGCAAAGCATGCACCATACCCCCGTGATATCCACACTGTGCTGCTGCATGTGCACAAGCTGGGACAGCCCCCGCGTTGTCAATGCTGGGGTACATGCTTTCAACGTCAAAAGTAACAAGGAAAGCATCACGGCCGACTGTGCTGCTCTCTAGCAGTCGGACTAGGGTCTTGCTGTCAGGCAGGACCTGTGGGAACAGCTGTTGACAAGTGGCATTCAGCACATCTGCCAAGTACACAGAGGCACCATTGGTAACCCAGCTGTGGCAGGCAGCAATGGGCCTGCCTTTCAGCAAGTGCAGATGCTCGCGTGTTACGGCAGGCAATTTGTGCACCTTTGGCAGAAGGTAGAAGTACGGCACAGTGCACTCAGATGCGGCCGCTGCCTGTAGGTATTTCACCACATGACCAGGCACATATGGGGCATACGCCTCTGTCAAACGCAGGGCTTCCTCTTGCAGGCCCTGCACTCGGGCGGGAATGCTAGCAGCTGGCACCTCTTCATAAGTGGAGGTAGCCCCTAGCTGCCGCAGGCACTCTGCGATATACCACGACCGATCCAGAATGCACAGACCCATATTCTTGTCAGAGAGCTTGACAGTAATAGCGGGGTCATGTTGGAGCTCAAACAGAGCTCGACGCATATCAGGTGTCACATTGTCACTCACAGGGTGAGTGTGCATGAGGACTGGCCTCACATCATAGCAAGCGTTTAAAGCTGCAATGACATCCTGAACAAAACGCTCAACAGCATCAGGGACATGAGGAGGCTCCCAGGTGGAGCTGGGCACGTGATACTTGAGATCATATGCGGCTGTATTCCTTTCCCTGTCCTTGCGCCTGCCGTCAAACCAAGCTCGCAGCCGTATGTTCCTTGTATACCAGGCAATTTGGCGGTTAAGCCGGTCCCTGGGGGTGTCAGCACCAGGGGTAGGTATGAACTTGTGGCCGAGGTTGAGGGTCCTGAGGGCGGCAGCGCTGAAGGGTTTGCTGCTGAGGTTGAACACTCCCTTTAACGGGAGGGCTGGCGGCCCTGTGGGCCGTTGTTGCCGCCTCTGCCGGTACGCCTGTAGTTTGCGTTGGCGTTTGTGCGCCCGGCTCCTGCGCCGGGGTTGGCTGGGGGGCGGGGCCGCTGCGGTGGCTGGCGTGCAGGGCTGCGCCCCGGCTGTGCCTGCTGCCGGGGCGCCGCGTTTGGGGCGCCGCTGTTGTTGCGGGGTGGGCGGCGCTGCTGCTGCTGCTGTTCCCTGCCTGCAGGCTGTGGCCTGTGCTGCTGCTGCTGCTGCTGTGGCCTGTTGTGCTGCTGGCGGGGCTGCTGCCGGGGCTGAGGCCTGTTTTGCCGCCTGTTACGGGGCTTGGGCTGGGCCGGGGTGGCAGGGGACACGGGCAGAGGCGCGTGCTGCAGCAGGTGTGTGATGCTGGCGGCGATGCCAGCTGATTTTGATCGCATGAAAGCGCTGTTTATGCAGCGCCTTGTTGATCGGGGATATCCTGTCAGCCAGCTGAAAAAGTGGTTTGCAGCAGTGGATCATGCATGCCGTGTTCGCTTGTTGCACTCCACCACCGGCCCCAAGCCCAAGGCTGGGATGGCCCCTGTGCTGGTCCTGCCCAATGGGCAGTTTGAAATGACTGCACAAGTTGCAGCAGTGCTGAATCGTGTATATGCAGCTCACAAGCATGAGGCAGACGTTGCTTCCATCTTTGGTGGCACTGACGCCAAGCTGATTGTTGCATACACCAAGAATCGCTCTATTGGAGCGTGCCTGATCAGGGCACGGCACTGAAACAGTGTGCTGATTGACTGAAAATGTGGTTTGCATGCTTTACAGCATATCAGCAGGTGTTGACACCACCACTCCCACACTGACAGTCACTGCACCTGTTATCTCTTGCATGCCAGTCCTATACTTGCATGCTGCGTGTGTTTTTCGAGCTTAGACCTGATGAGCCTTGAAGAAGGCGAAACTAGTCGTATGTAAGTTCGTTCACTCCAAACGCACAATACAATCCGCCTGCTGCCTGGGTCGCTGGTACTTCCCACATTGTCTGTACAACCACTCGCTTGCGTTAGTGTTGCTCGCATGCTTTGTCCCTTTGCCGTTGCTTTTCTCTAGTCATTTTGCGGGTGCATGGTCGGGTCCTGGTGTCTGCTTTTTGGCAGGCTGCACTGCGACGTGCCGCCGTGAGACCATGTGGTGGGGGTGTCGGCTTGCGCCCTCACATGGTGGTGCCTGCCAGGTTGCGCCATCCTCTTGCCTGAGCTTTGAGGGGTGGCTTCTGTTGCTTGACTTCGCTCTTGTAACTTGATCACTCCAAAAAAAAAAAATTGAGTCACGGAGCTGTGCGGAGTGGTGGGTTGGTGTCGGCGGATGCCGCATGATGGTGCGCAGCGGTGGTGGTCCGCAAAAAATCATCTGGTTGGCTCTAATCAAAAACAAAAGTAGTGTCTTCAAGCGTACCAACATGCACCCCAACTGAGTCCCAAAACGGCGCGTATTGGTAGGTTGGTGTCGGCGGATGCCGCGTTGTGATGGTGCCCAGCGGTGGTGGTCCGCAAAAAAACCTTTGGTTGGCTCCGGTGAAAGACAAAAATAGTGTCTTCAAGCGTACCAACATGCACCCCAATTGAGTCACGGAGCGGCGCATAGCGGTGGGTTGGTGTCGGCGGATGCCGCGTGACAGTGCCTAGCGGTGGTGGTCCGCAAAAAAACATTGGTTGGCTCTTATCAAAAACAAAAGTAGTGTCTTCAAGCATACCAACATGCACCCCAACTGAGTCCCAAAAAGGCGCGTAGTGGTGGGTTGGTGTCGGCGGATGTCGCGTTGTGATGGTGCCCAGCGGTGGTGGTCCGCAAAAAAACATTGGTTGGCTCCGGTGAAAGACAAAAATAGTGTCGTCAAGCGTACCAACATGCACCCCAATTGAGTCACAAAGCGGCGCATAGCGGTGGGTTGGTGTCAGCGGATGCCGCGTAACGGTGCGCAGAAAAAAAAATAACGGTGCGCAGCGGTGGTGGTCCGCAAAAATCATCCTGTTGGCTCTAGTCAAAAACAAAAATAGTGTCTTCAAGAGTACCAACATGCACCCCAAATGAGTCCCAAAGGCGCGCGTAGCGGTGGGTTGGTGTCGGCGGATGCCGCGTAACGGTGCGCAACGGTGGCGGTCCGCAAAAAAACATTGGTTGGCTCTGGTGAAAGACAAAAATAGTGTCTTCAAGTGTACCAACATGCACCCCAATTGAGTCACGGGACTGGCTTAGGTCTCAGGGGGACATCCGCCTCAACTCTGGGGTGCCTCTGTCCTGGCTACGGGGCCGCAACCCCGTCCTGTCGCCAGAGCGGTTTGATGCTAAGTGGCAACAGCAGGGGGTGTTGTACACAGTGGCGGCAGGCATGGGCCCCCGCCTTGCGTTCTAGAGGGAGGGTGGTCATACGGGGGCTGGGGTGTTCGGGAGCGGGGTTTGGAAACGGGAGAGCCTTTTCTGTGTGGGGTTTGTTGTGCTTCTCGGGTCTTGGCTACGTGTGTGCTTTTTTTTTCAGGGTAGGCTTGTTACATGAGCGGAGTCAAGCAACCACTGCCACCCCTCATTTGCTCTTGCAGGAGAATGGCGCAACCTGACAATCACCACCCTTTGAGGGGGCACCACCACCCTCACCACATGATTATGTGAGCGGCGCTTGTGCAGCGCAGCCTGCACGAAGCAGACACCAGGGCTCAACCATGCACCTGCTTTAACGTCTATTTTTTTTTTGAAGTGATCAGTTACATTGGGCGGGACCAAGCAACCGGTGGTTCACTCCATAAAAAGATCCAGCGGGAGGATGGGGCAACCTGTTGTGACACCCACCCCACGGCACCCCTTGTGCAGGGGACACCATCGCAGGGCCGTGCAGACAGCTCCGTGAGAAGCAGCCCCGAAGGGCATCCAGGGCCTGACCGTGCGCCCAGTGTCCTCTATACACCACAGCCGTCCGTAGAGCAACTGCGGCAGGTCACAGTCCATGCTTGCCCCAATATGGCAAGGCCCATGGACCGGTCTAATGACTCACCATCCACATGTCAAAAGCAGTGCTATGACACTCACATGCTGCAACCCTATAGAGCCAAGATACAACGCACACCATTACGGCAGCACACACCAGCACAAATCATGAAAGGCATTAGAGACACACACAAAAAAGAGACACACAGGCAAAATCGGATGCCCGGACCGGATGGCTGGCTGCAGAAGGCCACACAGCACAGGCGGTACCCTGCGGACCACCGCCCTGTGGTGGTCAAACTGCAGCCGCCCAACATGCCGCTGCTGGGGCAGAGCAGGTGGCGGTTCCCCAACGCAGCCATGGCAGACCCTGTGTTTGTCACAGCACTGCAGGACAGCCTTGACGCAGCCATACAGCAGCAGCAGCAGCAGCGCGGGGGGGGGGGGGGTTAACCCGGCAGCAGAGTTGGCGCAGCTCCAGGAGCACGCAACTGCTGCTACATTGATCATACAGCAGCGGCTGAAGCTGCAGCGCCAGGCAGAGCTGCGGCGGCTGCGGCTAGCCGTGGCACGAGCAAACACACAGCATCGGGCCGAACGCACAGCTCAGACGCAGGAGAACATCCTGGCAGCGGAGGAGCAGCTGACTGACTTTGAGGTCCAACAGCGCCGGCAGCAGGGGGAGGCAGGGGATGTGATCTGGGAGGTCTATGGGGACGGGAAGCCCAGCTTCTGGGGTTACCGCGTGGGCAAGGAGCTGCCGGAGCCGCAGTACATCAGTGCAGTAGCTGCGGCGGACGGCAGCACCATCTCCACCAACACCAGGGCGGGGGTCGCGGCCGCAGGGGACACGTTAGCCGACTTCTTTGACCCGCGGCTGGCGGCTTGTTTTCCTGCCATCCCACAGATGCAGCGCAGCAGCAGGAGCTGCTTGCAGGCATCGATAAGAAGCTCACAGCGGAGCAGCAGCAGCAGTGTCTGGGGCCAAACGGGGACGGCACCATCACCCTTGAGGAGGCAAAAGCAGCATTAGACAGCTTGCCCAGGGGGAAGGTGCCGGGCAGTGATGGGCTCACATACGAATTTTACAGCACCTTCTGGTCGCAGATGGGCCCACCCTTTGTGGCAGCGTGCAACCACCTGTTCTCTCAGGAGGCTGCACAGCTGTCGCCTGAGCAGCGCCTGGGGCTGATCACCCTCCTGTTCAAGGGCGGGGGGAAGCCTAGGGAGCAGACAGCCAGCTACCGGCCCATCTAGGTGGCATAGTTTGTACGTGTTTGACCCTAGTGCATAGTCCATGTTGTCAGGTGCCCCATACGCGAGGGTGGATACCCTTCAAATACGGCGCCTTGCAATGTATGCATGTGTACGTGTTGGTGGTCTGCTGCTTGTGTGAGAGTTAATCTTGTGTGGCATGCACGTGTACCAACTCCAGTGCATGCAAGGTCACACATGCGTGTTGCTTGTTGTAGGGCTGGTGTTGCATGGACTGTTGTGTGTTGGCTCGAGTGCACGCTCGCCAGCTAGCATGCTGTAGAGATTTGGTGTGGCGCGGTGGACTGTTTGTGCCCGATTAGCTGTGTGCATGCGCGTGCATACAGACTTGTGCGTGTGTCTGTCTGACGTCAATGCTGACTTCTGGCTTTTTGTGTGCCAATGAGTAGCTGTCTTTTGCCTGCGTGTCTCTAATGGCTTTCATGATTTGTGCTGGTGTGTGTTGTATCTTGGCTCTGTAGGGTTGCAGCATGTGAGTGTCTTAGCACTGCTTTTGACATATGGTTGGTGAGTCATTAGACCGGTCCATGGGCCTTGCCATATTGGGGCAAACATGGACTGTGACCTGCCGCAGTTGGTCTACGGACGGCTGTGGTGTATAGAGGACACTGGGCGCACGGTCAGGCCCTGGATGCCCTTCGGGGCTGCTTCTCACGGAGCTGTCTGCACGGCCCTGCGATGGTGTCCCCTGCACAAGGGGTGCCGTGGGGTGGGTGTCACAACAGGTTGCCCCATCCTCCCGCTGGATCTTTTTATGGAGTGAACCACAGGTTGCTTGGTCCCGCCCAATGTAACTGATCACTTCAAAAAAAAAACCCCCACTGCGTACAGCACCCCCGGCTGCTGCCATTTGGCGGCGAACCGCTCCGGCAGCAGCTCAGGGTTGCGGCCCCGGAGCCAAGACAAAGGCACCCCAGAGTTCAGGCGGATGTCCCCTTGTGTCCTGAGCCAGTCCTGCGAGAGCTGCTGCTGCAGTGCTGCCCTAAACCTATGGGTGACAGCCGCACTGCTGTATGGGCGGCCCTCGCTGGCACAGCGAACCACCCAGAAGGATGCACCCCAATTGAGTCACGGAGCGGCGCATAGCGGTGGGTTGGTGTCGGCGGATGCCGCGTGACAGTGCCCAGCGGTGGTGGTCCGCAAAAAAACATTGGTTGGCTCTGGTGAAAGACAAAAATAGTTTTTTTTTGAACTGATCAGTTACATTGCGCGGGACCAAGCAACCGGTGGTTCACTCCATAGAAAGATCCAGCGGGAGGATGGGGCAACCTGTTGAAGACAAAATAGTGTCTTCAAGCGTACCAACATGCACCCCAATTGAGTCACGGAGCTGAGCGGAGTGGTGGGTTGGTGTCGGCGGACGCCGCATGGTGGTGCGCAGCGGTGGTGGTCCGCAAAAAAATTTGGTTGGCTCTAATCAAAAACAAAAGTAGTGTCTTCAAGCGTACCAACATGCACCCCAACTGAGTCCCAAAACGGCGCGTATTGGTAGGTTAGTGTTGGCGGATGCGGCGTTGTGATGGTGCCCAGCGGTGGTGGTCCGCAAAAAAAACCTTTGGTTGGCTCCGGTGAAAGGCTTAGGTGTGGTGCGGATGTAGCCCTGCATGTTGGAGGGGTGTGCAGGCGTGGTGGTGCGCCACGCCGGGGGTGCTTGGGCCCTCTGCGCGCTGGCTTTTGTCTAGTACAGCGGCCAGCCATGTGCTGTGTGGCCGCCGCTTGTTGGTTTTGGGGTGTTTCTTCAGCCCCTCTGACGGGGGCTGGCTCTGCACACCGGAGAGGTGTGTGAGTGTGGTGACGCATCGGTGGTGCTTTCTCTCGGCTCTGCGTTGACTCGCTTGCGTCAGTGTTGCTCGCATGCTTTGTCCCTTTGCCGTTGCTTTATTTTAGTCATTTTGCGGGTGCATGGTCGGGTCCTGGTGTCTGCTTTTTGGCAGGCTGCACTGAGACGTGCCGCCCGTGAGACCATGTGGTGGGGGTGTCGGCTTGCGCCCTCACAGGGTGGTGCCTGCCAGGTTGCGCCATCCTCTTGCCTGAGCTTTGAGGGGTGGCTTCTGTTGCTTGACTTCGCTCTTGTAACTTGCTCACTCCAAAAAAAAAATGTTGCTCGCATGCTTTGTCCCTTTGCCGTTGCTT
The DNA here is from genome assembly GCA_007449985.2 of Desmodesmus armatus. Lineage (NCBI taxonomy): Eukaryota > Viridiplantae > Chlorophyta > Chlorophyceae > Sphaeropleales > Scenedesmaceae > Desmodesmus > Desmodesmus armatus. The sequence continues at coordinate 51,850 of VIIQ02000254.1, forward strand.
TTCTCTAGTCATTTTGCGGGTGCATGGTCGGGTCCTGGTGTCTGTTTTTTGGCAGGCTGCACTGCGACGTGCCGCCCGTGAGACCATGTGGTGGGGGTGTCGGCTTGCGCCCTCAAAGGGTGGTGCCTGCCAGGTTGCGCCATCCTCTTGCCTGAGCTTTGAGGGGTGGCTTCTGTTGCTTGACTTCGCTCTTGTAACTTGCTCACTCCAAAAAAAAAAATCCACCACTACGCGCCTTTTTGGGACTCAGTTGGGGTGCATGTTGGTATGCTTGAAGACACTACTTTTGTTTTTGATAAGAGCCAACCAGATGGTTTTTTGCGGACCACCACCGCTGCGCACCATCACGCGGCATCCGCCGACTCCAATCCACCACTCCGCACAGCTCCGTGACTCAATTGGGGTGCATGTTGGTACGCTTGAAGACACTAAGACTTTTTGTCTTTCACCAGAGCCAACCAATGTTTTTTTGCGGACCACCACCGCTGGGCACTGTCACGCGGCATCCGCCGACACCAACCCAACGCTACGCGCGCCTTTGGGACTCATTTGGGGTGCATGTTGGTACTTCCAAAAAAAATGTTGGTACTCTTGAAGACACTATTTTTGTTTTTGACAAGAGCCAACAGGATGATTTTTGCGGACAACCACCGCTGCGCACCGCTACGCGGCATCCGCCGACACCAACCCACCGCTATGCGCCGCTCCGTGACTCAATTGGGGTGCTTTATGGTACGCTTGAAGACACTATTTTTGTCTTTCACCGGAGCCAACCAGATGACTTTTTGCGGACCACCACCGCTGGGCACTGTCACGCGGCATCCGCCGACACCAACCCAACGCTACGCGCGCCTTTGGGACTCATTTGGGGTGCATGTTGGTACTTCCAAAAAAAAATGTTGGTACTCTTGAAGACTCTATTTTTTTTTTTGACAAGAGCCAACAGGATGATTTTTGCGGACCACCACCGTTGCGCACCGCTACGTGGCATCCGCCGACACCAACCCACCGTTATGCGCCGCTCCATGACTCAATTGGGGTGCATGTTGGTACGCTTGAAGACACTATTTTTGTCTTTCACCGGAGCCAACCAGATGACTTTTTGCGGACCACCACCGCTGGGCACCATCACAACGCGGCATCCGCCGACACCAACCTACCACTACGCACCCTTTTGGGACTCAGTTGGGGTGCATGTTGGTACGCTTGAAGACACTACTTTTGTTTTTGATTAGAGCCAACCAGATGATTTTTTGCGGACCACCACCGCTGCGCACCATCACGCGGCATCCGCCGACACCAACCCACCGCTATGCGCCGCTTTGTGACTCAATTGGGGTGCATGTTGGTACGCTTGAAGACACTATTTTTGTCTTTCACCGGAGCCAACCAATGTTTTTTTGCGGACCACCACCGCTGGGCACCATCACAACGCGACATCCGCCGACACCAATCCACCACAGCAGCAGCAGCAGCAGCAGCAGCAGCAGGGGCAGGGTGGGGATGGGCAGCCGCAACAGCAGCCGCAGCCGCAGCCAGGCCAGGCTGCGAACGATGGAGCACAGCAACACCAGCAGCAGTCGCAGTCACATCAGCAGGTTGGGCCCCAGCAGCAGCAGCTGCCGACTCCAGACAGCTATCAGCTCGAGTCTCTGTCTCACCTCTTTGTGCAGTGCCCTGTCGCCGTGGCTGTGTGGGCTTGGTTTGCAGGTGTGTGGCAGAGGGTGCAGCCGGGAGCAGCAGTGGACTTCAGTAGCGTTCGCATCCTGCTGTTGGATGACAGCACAGTGTGGAAGCCTCCACCAGCGCTGCAGCAGCTTTGGACATACCTGCGGCTGCTACTGCTGGAGTCCTTCTGGGTGGTTCGGTGTGCCAGCGAGGGCCGGCCGTACAGCAGTGTTGCAGTCATCCACACGTTCAGGGCAGCATTGCAACAGCAGCTCTCACATGTGCGTATGTGAGGCCAGTGCAGTACGCCACCTCGGCTGGCCAGATAAGGACAAAAGAGTTGTGCTGCATCTATGGCACAGACGGCAGATGTGAACACATGATCAGCCCTGAGGTGGTCGCCCGCCTGAAAGACGCGTTCACATACATGCAAAGCAACCACCCAGACACAATGGCAGCCCTGCAAGCTGGTACGTTCGAAGAAGAACTACGCCGCCTTGCCTTGAGATACCGCCAGCTGCCCGGCACTAAGGCCACCGAAGCTCAACACTGGGGCCTCCCCCAGCAGCTTAAGAACACAATCATGAGCCAAGCTAAGCTTACCCAAGAGCGCTTCTGCAACCCATTCACCGTCCACCCCTGCACGCCCAGCTACTGGACGGCACACGACCGGGATCGGGTGTTCGGCGCCAATCACGATGCGTACGCAGTCCGCTGGACAGGCCCATCTCTTGCGGTGCCGGAATTTGATGTGCATATGGCGGTTAAAGCCGTAGATTGGGCCATCAGATCAGCTAAAAGCACCACCGATAGCACCCTTACCCTGCTGATTCTCCCGACCTTCTTTGCGTGGGACGGGGTGGACACCGATGACGACGCAGCGTACATGCAACTGGTGCGCAGAAACCACGATGTATGCCTCCCGGTATGTACCTTTGGAAGGGAGATGATACAGCTGGACCCCCCGGGATGCCAGCCGTTTGCAGGCCCCCGCACCCTGAAGTGGAAATTCAGGATGCTAGCAGTCGGCAACCAAACAGGATATGCAGAGCACTTCCCATTCAAAGTCGGGGACCAGCGTCAAGAAACCTCTTGGTACCGTACCTTCCAAACTGCAGTTTGGGGGGCCCTCGAAGCAGTACCTAACGCCAGTAAGCAGCCAAGAGCCAAGTTCACCAAGCTTGAAGATCTATACATGGATGAAGATGCCACTGCAACCCTTGCCAGGTGGGCAAGGAAAGCCAGCAAACGCTTCTGCAAACGCCCCACGGACAACACCCTGGCCATAGTCCTACCCCGTCCCTTGGCGTATCACACCCCTGCTAGATACTCAGACACAGGAGACATGCGCAGACTGGACTCTGCGGATGACCCCCTTGAGTACGAACAACTGGTGCTTGCACACTCAGCAGCAACTCAATCACTGCGTAGGTCCCAAGCAAACCCGCCACCACTTGCCCACGACTGGAAAGCTTTCCTATACACGGATGGCAGCCACGTGAAAGGGCAGGATATGGAAGGACCGGGAATTGGGGCGGCTGTGCATGTACCCGGAGCGCACAGCCAAACCCTGGCAGTGCACTGCGCCTGGCAAGGCGAGGGAGCAGACGCCACGTGCAACACAATCTGCAGGGCGGAACTGGCAGCCCCACACGTAGCCCTCACTCAGTTTGGCACGACACACACCAGAGTCGATGGCACACTACATGTAGCCACGGACAGTCTGGGATCCATGCACGGACTTGCCAAGATGATCTCTAGGCCTCAAGACCTGACAGAGCATCGGCACCGGCAGGTCCTTGCAGCCTTAGCCAATGCTGTACGGGATCACCCTGGTACGATCCACCTTTGGAAAGTGAAGAGCCACGCTGGCATAATAGGCAATGAGATGGCGGATGGTACCGCCGTACAGGTGGCCCGCGGGGAACTACCTATTGATGCTCCACCCCCACATACATATGATGTACCGAGTAACTCGCGCATGCAGATGCATTGGCCATACAAGGAAGTAGACAAGGAACTGCCATCTGGCGTCACCGTGACAGTCACAAAACCCCTGCCAGACATGCAAGCCGCCCTCAAACAAGAGGCACATGCAGGTGCAAAGCTTGGCAGCGCGCCCAAAGATGGCATATATGCTTCCAGCTGGAGGAGCGTGGCCGACAAACTACATCACCCAGCCAGTCATGCATTCATGACCAGCTCCAAGGTGGACAGGTACACTCGAAAACATTGGCAAGGCGCCAACCAACCAGTGTCCGCTCTGTGGACAGGAAGACGGAGGGCACCACGCCATCAGCGGCTGCAAGGAGCTGTCCGCCGCGTACACGCGCCGCCACAATGACGCCGGCACGGAAATTCTGGAAGCTATCAGCAGAGGCAAGGAAGCAGGAAATGTCTTCTTGTCAGACGTGGGTTACACCAGAAGAAAGGCCCCATCAGAGGTGCCGGAGGGCATGCAGCCACACCGCTTCATGAGGCACATGGACAATCCGTCCATGTTCCGCCACGACCTTGCGGAGGCCCTTAAAGGATATCGGGACAGCGTTCCCGACATCATCATGCTGAAATACTTCCCCGACAACAACGAGTGGGTCTTCGACATCGTCGAAATAAAATACTGCAGGGACACGGACCCGATGCCGCAACAGGAAAGAGCAGCAGCAGCAGCAGCAGCAGCAGCAAGGGCAGGGTGGGGTTGGGCAACCGCAACAGCAGCCGCAGCCGCAGCCGGGCCAGGCTGCGAACGAAGGAGCACAGCACCACCAGCAGCAGTCGCAGTCACAGCAGCAGGTTGGGACACAGCAGCAGCAGCTGCCGACTCCAGACAGCTATCAGCTCGAGTCTTTGTCTCACCTCTTTGTGCAGTGCCCTGTCGCCGTGGCTGTGTGGGCTTGGTTTGCAGGTGTGTGGCAGAGGGTGCAGCCGGGAGCAGTAGTGGACTTCAGTAGTGTTCGCATCCTGCTGCTGGATGACAGCGCAGTGTGGAAGCCTCCACCAGCGCTGCAGCAGCTTTGGACATACCTGCGGCTGCTACTGCTAGAGTCCTTCTGGGTGGTTAGGTGTGCCAGCGAGGGCCGGCCGTACGGCAGTTTTGCAGTCATCCACAGGTTCAGGGCAGCACTGCAGCAGCAGCTCTCACAGGACTGGCTTAGGTCTCAGGGGGACATCCGCCTCAACTCTGGGGTGCCTCTGTCCTGGCTACGGGGCCGCAACCCCGTCCTGTCGCCAGAGCGGTTTGATGCTAAGTGGCAACAGCAGGGGGTGTTGTACACAGTGGCGGCAGGCATGGGCCCCCGCCTTGCGTTCTAGAGGGAGGGTGGTCATACGGGGGCTGGGGTGTTCGGGAGCGGGGTTTGGAAAGCGGGAGGGCCTTTTCTGTGTGGGGTTTGTTGTGCTTCTCGGGTCTTGGCTACGTGTATGCTTTACTCTGTATCATAGTTGTTGTTGTGCCTCTGGAGTGTGTGCGCGTCACACAGGGTGTAAGCGTTTGGGTTGCTCTCTGGGGGCGGCTGGCCGCTCTGGTGCCTTGCTTGGTTGGCACTGGGGCACCAATGTTAGTGTTTTTGTTGGCTTAGGAGTGGGGCGGATTTCGCCCTGCATATTGGAGAGGTGTGCTGGTGTGGTGGTGCACCACGCCGGGGGTCTTTGGGCCCTCTGCGCGCTGGCTTTTGTCTAATACAGCGGCCAGCCCTGTGCTGTGTGGCCGCCGCTTGTTGGTTTTAGGGTGTTTCTTCAGCCCCTCTGTGGGGGGGCTGGCTCTGCACACCGGTGAGGTGTGTAAGTGTGGTGACGCATCGGTGGTGCTTTCTCTCGGCTCTGCGTTGACTCGCTTGCGTTAGTGTTGCTCGCATGCTTTGTCCCTTTGCCGTTGCTTTTCTTTAGTCATTTTGCGGGTGCATGGTCGGGTCCTGGTGTCTGCTTTTTGGCAGGCTGCACGGCGATGTGCCGCCCGTGAGACCATGTGGTGGGGGTGACGGCTTGCGCCCTCTCAGGGTGGTGCCTGCCAGGTTGCGCCATCCTCTTGCCTGAGCTTTGAGGGGTGGCTTCTGTTGCTTGACTTCGCTCTTGTAACTTGCTCACTCCAAAAAAAAAAAAAAAAAAAAAAAAAAAAAAAAAGGAAAGAGCGGCAGCACAACACGCCGCACTGAAAGAACTGATCTTGGCCCACGAGCCCACAGCCACAGTTTACATCGTCCCTCTGCTGCTAGGGGCATCAGGCATAATCTACGAGTCCTTCCTGAAAGAAATGCGCGACCTCGGAGTAGGCGGCTCCGCCCTCACATCCCTAGCTCGACGCCTGCACCACATAGCAGTACGCAACCTCAAACTAATCTGGACACAACGCAGAGCCATCCTCATGGGCCGCAATAAGCGCCCAGGGAAGAAAGGCAAACGCGACAAGGGACGATGGCCACACAAGCAACACTCCAGGCCTACCCGCCGCAGTACAGCCCAACAAGGCACAAAGCGTCTCCTCGTCAGGTCAGAGCCGGACCACAGGAAACGTCGCAAAAAGTACACTTTACACCCCCTCCATGCCCTCGGGCTGGAGGGGTCAGGTGGGGGTGTGGAAGTCTAGCATGCTAGACATGCACACCCCTCTTGCCTTAACGTTACGCCAGTGGTTCGCCATAGGCGTAGTTACTTACTTACTTACTTACAAGCGTACCAACATGCACCCCAACTGAGTCCCAAAAGGGTGCGTAGTGGTAGGTTGGTGTCGGCGGATGCCGCGTTGTGATGGTGCCCAGCGGTGGTGGTCCGCAAAAAGTCATCTGGTTGGCTCCGGTGAAAGACAAAAATAGTGTCTTCAAGCGTACCATAAAGCACCCCAATTGAGTCACGGAGCGGCGCATAGCGGTGGGTTGGTGTCGGCGGATGCCGCGTAGCGGTGCGCAGCGGTGGTGGTCCGCAAAAATCATCCTGTTGGCTCTTGTCAAAAACAAAAATAGTGTCTTCAAGAGTACCAACATGCACCCCAAATGAGTCCCAAAGGCGCGCGTAGCGGTGGGTTGGTGTCGGCGGATGCCGCGTAACGGTGCGCAACGGTGGCGGTCCGCAAAAAAACATTGGTTGGCTCTGGTGAAAGACAAAAATAGTGTCTTCAAGTGTACCAACATGCACCCCAATTGAGTCACGGAGCTGTGCGGAGTGGTGGGTTGGTGTCGGCGGATGCCGCATGATGGTGCGCAGCGGTGGTGGTCCGCAAAAAAATTTGGTTGGCTCTAATCAAAAACAAAAGTAGTGTCTTCAAGCGTACCAACATGCACCCCAACTGAGTCCCAAAAGGGCGCGTATTGGTAGGTTGGTGTCGGCGGATGCCGCGTTGTGATGGTGCCCAGCGGTGGTGGTCCGCAAAAAAACCTTTGGTTGGCTCCGGTGAAAGACAAAAATGCGTTGGTGTTGCGCGCATGCTTTGTCCCTTTGCCGTTTTTTTTTTTTTTTTTTTTTGGAGTGAGCAAGTTACAAGAGCGAAGTCAAGCAACAGAAGCCACCCCTCAAAGCTCAGGCAAGAGGATGGCGCAACCTGGCAGGCCTTTGCCGTTGCTTTTCTCTAGTCATTTTGCGGGTGCATGGTCGGGTCCTGGTGTCTGCTTTTTGGCAGGCTGCACTGCGACGTGCCGCCCGTGAGACCATGTGGTGGGGGTGTCGGCTTGCGCCCTCAAAGGGTGGTGCCTGCCAGGTTGCGCCATCCTCTTGCCTGAGCTTTGAGGGGTGGCTTCTGTTGCTTGACTTCGCTCTTGTAACTTGCTCACTCCAAAAACAAAAAAAAGACAAAAATAGTGTCTTCAAGCGTACCAACATGCACCCCAATTGAGTCACGGAGCGGCGGTGGTGGTCCGCAAAAAATCATCTGGTTGGCTCTAATCAAAAAAAAAGTAGTGTCTTCAAGCGTACCAACATGCACCCCAACTGAGTCCCAAAAGGGTGCGTAGTGGTAGGTTGGTGTCGGTGGATGCCGCGTTGTGATGGTGCCCAGCGGTGGTGGTCCGCAAAAAGTCATCTGGTTGGCTCCGGTGAAAGACAAAAATAGTGTCTTCAAGCGTACCATAAAGCACCCCAATTGAGTCACGGACCGGCGCATAGCGGTGGGTTGGTGTCGGCGGATGCCGCGTAGCGGTGCTCAGCGGTGGTGGTCCGCAAAAATCATCCTGTTGGCTCTTGTCAAAAACAAAAATAGTGTCTTCAAGAGTACCAACATGCACCCCAAATGAGTCCCAAAGGCGCGCGTAGCGGTGGGTTGGTGTCGGCGGATGCCGCGTAACGGTGCGCAACGGTGGCGGTCCGCAAAAAAACATTGGTTGGCTCTGGTGAAAGACAAAAATAGTGTCTTCAAGTGTACCAACATGCACCCCAATTGAGTCACGGAGCCCACGGAGTGAGACCATGTGGTGGGGGTGTCGGCTTGCGCCCTCACAGGGTGGTGCCTGCCAGGTTGCGCCATCCTCTTGCCTGAGCTTTGAGGGGTGGCTTCTGTTGCTTGACTTCGCTCTTGTAACTTGCTCACTCCAAAAAAAAAAAAAAAAAAAGTCACGGAGCTGTGCGGACTGGTGGGTTGGTGTCGGCGGATGCCGCATGATGGTGCGCAGCGGTGGTGGTCCGCAAAAAAATTTGGTTGGCTCTAATCAAAAACAAAAGTAGTGTCTTCAAGCGTACCAACATGCACCCCAACTGAGTCCCAAAAAGGCGCGTAGTGGTGGGTGGTGTCGGCGGATGTCGCGTTGTGATGGTGCCCAGCGGTGGTGGTCCGCAAAAAAACATTGGTTGGCTCTGGTGAAAAACAAAAATAGTGTCTTTAAGTGTACCAACATGCACCCCAATTGAGTCACGGAGCTGTGCGGAGTGGTGGGTTGGTGTCGGCGGATGCCGCATCATGGTGCGCAGCGGTGGTGGTCCGCAAAAAAATTTGGTTGGCTCTAATCAAAAACAAAAGTAGTGTCTTCAAGCCTCGTAACTTGATGGAAGGAATGCGCACATTAAACGCAATTGCTTTGCATAAGAACCGCTGCACACGAGCGCGTCTGCTTGGGCTGAGCCGGCGAAACCCCCAGAGAATCATCGTCCACCCCCCTGAATAGTGTCTTCAAGCGTACCAACATGCACCCCAATTGAGTCACGGAGCGGCACATAGCGGTGGGTTGGTGTCGGCGGATGCCGCGTGATGGTGCGCAGCGGTGGTGGTCCGCAAAAAATCATCTGGTTGGCTCTAATCAAAAACAAAAGTAGTGTCTTCAAGCGTACCAACATGCACCCCAACTGAGTCCCAAAACGGCGCGTATTGGTAGGTTGGTGTCGGCGGATGCCGCGTTGTGATGGTGCCCAGCGGTGGTGGTCCGCAAAAAAACCTTTGGTTGGCTCCGGTGAAAGACAAAAATGCGTTGGTGTTGCTCGCATGCTTTGTCCCTGTGCCGTTGCTTTTTTTTTGTTTTTTTTTTGTGCTCTCCTTTGCTTTTCTCCAGTCATTTTGCGGGTGCATGGTCGGGTCCTGGTGTCTGCTTTTTGGCAGGCTGCACTGCGACGTGCCGCCCGTGAGACCATGTGGTGGGGGTGTCGGCTTGCGCCCTCAAAGGGTGGTGCCTGCCAGGTTGCGCCATCCTCTTGCCTGAGCTTTGAGGGGTGGCTTCTGTTGCTTGACTTCGCTCTTGTAACTTGCTCACTCCAAAAAAAAAGAGACAAAAATAGTGTCTTCAAGCGTACCAACATGCACCCCAATTGAGTCACGGAGCGGCGGTGGTGGTCCGCAAAAAATCATCTGGTTGGCTCTAATCAAAAACAAAAGTAGTGTCTTCAAGCGTACCAACATGCACCCCAACTGAGTCCCAAAAGGGTGCGTAGTGGTAGGTTGGTGTCGGCGGATGCCGCGTTGTGATGGTGCCCAGCGGTGGTGGTCCGCAAAAAGTCATCTGGTTGGCTCCGGTGAAAGACAAAAATAGTGTCTTCAAGCGTACCATAAAGCACCCCAATTGAGTCACGGAGCGGCGCATAGCGGTGGGTTGGTGTCGGCGGATGCCGCGTAGCGGTGCGCAGCGGTGGTGGTCCGCAAAAATCATCCTGTTGGCTCTTGTCAAAAACAAAAATAGTGTCTTCAAGAGTACCAACATGCACCCCAAATGAGTCCCAAAGGCGCGCGTAGCGGTGGGTTGGTGTCGGCGGATGCCGCGTAACGGTGCGCAACGGTGGCGGTCCGCAAAAAAACATTGGTTGGCTCTGGTGAAAGACAAAAATAGTGTCTTCAAGTGTACCAACATGAACCCCAATTGAGTCACGGAGCTGTGCGGAGTGGTGGGTTGGTGTCGGCGGATGCCGCATGATGGTGCGCAGCGGTGGTGGTCCGCAAAAAAATTTGGTTGGCTCTAATCAAAAACAAAGTAGTGTCTTCAAGCGTACCAACATGCACCCCCACTGAGTCCCAAAAGGGTGCGTAGTGGTAGGTTGGTGTCGGCGGATGCCGCGTTGTGATGGTGCCCAGCGGTGGTGGTCCGCAAAAAGTCATCTGGTTGGCTCCGGTGAAAGACAAAAATAGTGTCTTCAAGCGTACCATAAAGCACCCCAATTGAGTCACGGAGCGGCGCATAGCGGTGGGTTGGTGTCGGCGGATGCCGCGTAGCGGTGCGCAGCGGTGGTGGTCCGCAAAAATCATCCTGTTGGCTCTTGTCAAAAACAAAAATAGTGTCTTCAAGAGTACCAACATGCACCCCAAATGAGTCCCAAAGGCGCGCGTAGTGGTGGGTTGGTGTCGGCGGATGCCGCGTAACGGTGCGCAACGGTGGCGGTCCGCAAAAAAACATTGGTTGGCTCTGGTGAAAGACAAAAATAGTGTCTTCAAGTGTACCAACATGAACCCCAATTGAGTCACGGAGCTGTGCGGAGTGGTGGGTTGGTGTCGGCGGATGCCGCATGATGGTGCGCAGCGGTGGTGGTCCGCAAAAAAATTTGGTTGGCTCTCATCAAAAACAAAAGTAGTGTCTTCAAGCGTACCAACATGCACCCCAACTGAGTCCCAAAACGGCGCGTATTGGTAGGTTGGTGTCGGCGGATGCCGCGTTGTGATGGTGCCCAGCGGTGGTGGTCCGCAAAAAAACCTTTGGTTGGCTCCGGTGAAAGACAAAAATAGTGTCTTCAAGCGTACCAACATGCACCCCAATTGAGTCACGGAGCGGCGCATAGCGGTGGGTTGGTGTCGGCGGATGCCGCGTGATGGTGCGCAGCGGTGGTGGTCCGCAAAAAATCATCTGGTTGGCTCTAATCAAAAACAAAAGTAGTGAAGTGCGATGCAAAAAGAATTTCGTGACAGCTGGGGCTGGCATTTTGTCCAGACGCGGCTTGTTCCGGCCAAAGGCTTGCAAACGGTTTCGTTTCAGCTGGTCCCTACCCCCTGTAGTGCCTGTCAGAGCCAGTTGGTCCAGTGCACAGAGCAGGCCGTTGAATTCGTTAAAGTAACACTTTTACCGGTGTCACACTTTGACCAGAGCCGGTAGCTATTACAGCCACTCAGCTTGCAGACAATGGGCAGCACTGCACAGTACACACATATTACTGCAAAATTGCTGCAGCAGGGGAGGGTGCTGCCTTGAGAAAGCAAGAGAACTGCTGTCCCAAAGTTTTCTACCTGTCGAAAACAGACTATGGAGCCGTGCGGTGCTTAGCACGCGAAGCAGGCCGTGCAAAGCGGTAAGCAGGTGCACAGAGACATCAGAAAGTCGTCCAAACCGGCAGCATGCACAGCTGCGGACCATGCTGGCAACAAATGTAATTATTCCAGGCAGTTGCAGCCACTGCCAGACCCTCAAATCCGCCGCAAGGCCGTTCGGAGAATGTCGCAACAAGGGACCCCCGCAAAAGGCTATTACTCCCAATATAAAGCCTTTCAGCACAAACTGAGCACAGTTCCGCATGCCCAAACAGCTCTATTTTGCGTGTACGTGAGGGCCTCCACATTCTTTTTGCATCGCACTGATGAAGTGCCAAATCACAGCCGTCGCAAACATTGGATGTGCCGGCATGGCATCATGCACCAATCACCCCAACTAGAATACACACCACAATTGAGGCGTATCCAGTGGCTTGTGCGCAAATGCACCAACATTGAAATTTGGCTCAGAAGCCCCCTTGCCCAAAACAGGGTATGATGACACATGTGTGCGTACAACACAGCAGCAAGCTTTTTTTGCTGGCCCCATAGCCAGTACATATGCAACAATGACAACCTCCTTTGCATCCTGCTACAACAACAAAATCTGGGCCCTTCTGCAGGCCACAGTGCCGGGTCACTGCCCAAGCCGCCACCAAGTGCTGCACAGCACTGCACACCCTCTAGCAAGGAGGGGCAGGCACATGAACAACCTGACAGCTGCAGATGCTGACCCACACAACACCCACAATCTGCATTGGGTTGCGCCTGAACTGGAAGGCTCCATGCAGCTTGATGCCAAGGCGAACTCCAACCCCCCTTCGGGCAGGGCACCTGCAGGTAGCAGCAGCATACGGGACCTCAGTCAGCAAGGGAGGCAAGAACGGCTGCTCAAGACTGGGTGAGTAGACACCCTTGGGGGCACACAAGCAGAAAGGCATGCTGCCATCAACGGCCGCTGCATGGCAGAGCCCCACCTCTGCGCAAACTTGCAACATGCAGGTTCTGACACCTGAAGCTGCACTGCCACAATGGCATACATGCCAAGCTCTGCTGTGTCTGGCAGGCGTCTGTTGCTGCACATTGCCACCACCACATGTCGTAGCTAGCACGCACAGCCCGCGCAATGCTCTACTGCTGCGCATCACTCGCTTCTGCAAGGGGCAATGAATCTGCAGCTGGCCAAAGTATGCATCCTGTTGCGCGCGCATGTATGCGCTGCAGTGGACTTACATTGTGGTGCAAGCCAACCCCCTGGGCCAGCTAGTTGCCTGCAGCTGGCCCTGCAGATGCCTTGCACGTGTGCGGCGCCACTGTGCTCCCATCAACCTCGCTGCAAACACACAGACAAACACAGTCACCTGAGTGGCACTGGCTGCTGATGATCTGTGACATGCACGCTGCGTCTGCAACAAGAGGTCTCTATAGTGTGCTGGCTGGGGCCAGGGGTTCAATGGAGCCGTTGCTGCTGCTGTCACATGCTGCATCAGTTGTGATGTGGAGATCAAGGGAGCTGCTGACAGTCACTAGGCTGCAAGACAGCTGCTCTGTGGCTGTAATTCCAGGACATGCAATCTGTACGTCATGAGGAGCATATAAGGGACGCCATTGCATGCTTTAGCAGTGCCACTTGCTTACCTGCTGCCGCACAGCTGGCCGATGCTCCAGATTGCACCTCTGCTGCTGCAATGCCAGTGAGGCTCAGCTTGCCCTGATCAGCCTGCTTCTTGAAACACGTACTCCCTCCAAATCATTTGAGGGGCCTGCTGACTCCAGGAGTTCCCTCTGTGTGCTGCAGCAGCTCCAGGCTGCAACCCTGGCTTGTGCTGTTCCCCGATGCCAGCCTGTCATCCTGTCTGAGCTGTGCTGGGGCTGCTGGGCTTGTTTTACATTGACTCTGTCATAACGATCGCTATTTCGTCTAAGACACTGCGTTTGCGCTCAACATACAGAAGGGGGCTGTGCTGCACCCCAGATCTCAGCACCAACAGTAGACCAGCGGTGCCGCAGAGCACGATCCAGGCCTCAAACCCCGCTCAAACAAAAACTTACAAATGCATCTAAATGATGGAGGAGTTGCAGGGCCAGCAAAACAGCCAATCGGGAATGGCAAGTCAAAACTCAAGACCGGCCGTTACAGGTCCCGCATCAGTGCGATGCAAAAAGAATTTCGTGACAGCTGGGGCTGGCATTTTGTCCAGACGCGGCTTGCTCCGGCCAAAGGCTTGCAAACGGTTTCGTTTCAGCTGGTCCCTACCCCCTGTAGTGCCTGTCAGAGCCAGTTGGTCCAGTGCACAGAGCAGGCCGTTGAATTCGTTAAAGTAACACTTTTACCGGTGTCACACTTTGACCAGAGCCGGTAGCTATTACAGCCACTCAGCTTGCAGACAATGGGCAGCACTGCACAGTACACACATATTACTGCAAAATTGCTGCAGCAGGGGAGGGTGCTGCCTTGAGAAAGCAAGAGAACTGCTGTCCCAAAGTTTTCTACCTGTCGAAAACAGACTATGGAGCCGTGCGGTGCTTAGCACGCGAAGCAGGCCGTGCAAAGCGGTAAGATTATGGACAGGTTATGATGGCAATGGTCGGAGGGTGAGGGAAAGGGGTGAATTGTTGACATATGGGCATAAGGACATGACCTAACTTGCGTGGGCTTGTGGACTTCATGGCTTGACTTGATTGGTGATATTGATCTTAGGAGACACTTCAAGTCTAAAGGTGGAGATGTTCAAGTGTGTGATGTTGTGCTTGGTTGTGTACATGATTGGATGCATGGAGTAGTAGCCTCTTTGCCGTTGCAGTAGTGCTTGCATTTGGATGTGCAGTTGACCTATAGACATGCACACCTGCTTGGACACGCGTGTATGTGGGTGTGTGTGTGTGTGTGTTTGATGTTGTCATGTAGGCATGCCATAGGGGCATGCACTAAGGCGTCCTGCTCAGTCTTGGGTGTGCATTGGAATGCAACTTGTGTGATGTGCGTATGTTTGTGTGTGAAATCTGTTTCTATGTAGGACCATTGACTAGTAAGCAAGTGTTGTACTTGTGCATACATGTGTGTGTTGTGTGTGTATGGATGTGGATCCCATTGACATGTGGGTGTGGATCCTCATTGACATTTCAATGGTATATGTGATGACATCTGATAGTTGTTTGTGCAAGGGTACCGTGATGATTGCACGACCCTCCATTAGGCGGTTGTTATCGTACAGTGTTAATGGCTTGATTGCTTGATGATGTGTGTAGAGTGTTGGAGTAAGTTTAGGCCAGCCCATGAGCATTGTCACCTTGTGACAAATTATGGGCTGTGGTAGCCCACAGCAGATCCACGGATTGCTGTGGTGTAGATTGGAATCTGGGCGCACGGTCAGGCCCTGGATGCCCTTCGGGGCTGCTTCTCACGGAGCTGTCTGCATGGCCCTGCGATGGTGTCCCCTGCACAAGGGGTGCCGTGGGGTGGGTGTCACAACAGGTTGCCCCATCCTCCCACTGGATCTTTTTATGGAGTGAACCACCGGTTGCTTGGTCCCGCCCAATGTAACTGATCACTTCCATTAAAAAAAAAAAGCGGTAAGCAGGTGCACAGAGACATCAGAAAGACGTCCAAACCGGCAGCAGGCACAGCTGCGGACCATGCTGGCAACAAATGTAATTATTCCAGGCAGTTGCAGCCACTGCCAGACCCTCAAATCCGCCGCAAGGCCGTTCGGAGAATGTCGCAACAAGGGACCCCCGCAAAAGGCTATTACTCCCAATATTTTTTTTTTTTTTTTTATAAAGGAGGGAAGGGGAGATGGAACTGCCGCTGCATATGCTGCCATTGTGCTGTCATTCCCTCATTACTGGATACTTTCACCACATAGTGGTACTCTCCAGACCTAGTTAACTGCCGAAGCCGAAGCTTGGTATCACCACGCGTGAAGGGTAAACCACCGAAACCCCTTCACCACTGCGAGCCGCTACAAGGGTGGGCGGACATCACAGCCTGGCCAGTGTCTTTGCCAGCATTCGATCCCCAGACCTTGCAATCTGAAGACCACCGACATATTGTAATGGGCTATCGGCGGCAATATAAAGCCTTTCAGCACAAACTGAGCACAGTTCCGCATGCCCAAACAGCTCTATTTTGCGTGTACGTGAGGGCCTCCACATTCTTTTTGCATCGCACTGAGTGTCTTCAAGCGTACCAACATGCACCCCAACTGAGTCCCAAAAGGGTGCGTAGTGGTAGGTTGGTGTCGGCGGATGCCGCGTTGTGATGGTGCCCAGCGGTGGTGGTCCGCAAAAAGTCATCTGGTTGGCTCCGGTGAAAGACAAAAATAGTGTCTTCAAGCGTACCATAAAGCACCCCAATTGAGTCACGGAGCGGCGCATAGCGGTGGGTTGGTGTCGGCGGATGCCGCGTAGCGGTGCGCAGCGGTGGTGGTCCGCAAAAATCATCCTGTTGGCTCTTGTCAAAAACAAAAATAGTGTCTTCAAGAGTACCAACATGCACCCCAAATGAGTCCCAAAGGCGCGCGTAGCGGTGGGTTGGTGTCGGCGGATGCCGCGTAACGGCTTGCGCCCTCAAAGGGTGGTGCCTGCCAGGTTGCGCCATCCTCTTGCCTGAGCTTTGAGGGGTGGCTTCTGTTGCTTGACTTCGCTCTTGTAACTTGCTCACTCCAAAAAAAAAAATAACGGTGCGCAACGGTGGCGGTCCGCAAAAAAACATTGGTTGGCTCTGGTGAAAAACAAAAATAGTGTCTTCAAGTGTACCAACATGCACCCCAATTGAGTCACGGAGCTGTGCGGAGTGGTGGGTTGGTGTCGGCGGATGCCGCATGATGGTGCGCAGCGGTGGTGGTCCGCAAAAAATCATCTGGTTGGCTCTAACCAAAAACAAAAGTAGTGTCTTCAAGCGTACCAACATGCACCCCAACTGAGTCCCAAAACGGCGCGTATTGGTAGGTTGGTGTCGGCGGATGCCGCGTTGTGATGGTGCCCAGCGGTGGTGGTCCGCAAAAAACCCTTTGGTTGGCTCCGGTGAAAGACAAAAATCAGGGGGGTGGACAATGAATCTCGCGGGTGTTGCAGTCAGCTGTAGAGCAAGTCCTAAGGAACCAAGTGATATGCTTAAAAAGTGCAGCCTTGCTCTGGTGTTTCCGCAATTTGAATAAACGTATGCCCCGCTGCGCCAATTGGCGGTAATCGGAATTCTCGTTTTTTCGGCCCAGCTGGCCCCAGCACTGGCTCTCAGGTGTTTGTCCTGTATCTCTGCAAGGCCGTGCTAGCTTGTGCCTTGTATCTGTGCGGTGTACATGCAGCAAGAGCGAAGTATTGCTGCAGTGAGATTGTGCTGTCTCGCCCTGTACTGTGTTGGAGCGGTGAAATTGGCATTCTGGGACCTGGGGTAACTGATGTGACCTTCAGCATACTGTACCACATAAAGGCCTCACCGCGGGCTCATCTGCGTAGCTGATTCCGCTTGATAGTGTTGTTGTGAGTCGAAATGTGCTGCCAGTCGCTGCTGTGTGGTTGCTCTTTTGTCCGTGGTTGGCTGACGTAACCGTTGACTGTGTTTCTGGCGCTGCTGAGCCTCTCAGGGAGTCTTTGGACCGAGCTACGCGAGAACAGCCTGGCAAGCCTCGTAACTTGATGGAAGGAATGCGCACATTAAACGCAATTGCTTTGCATAAGAACCGCTGCACACGAGCGCGTCTGCTTGGGCTGAGCCGGCGAAACCCCCAGAGAATCATTGTCCACCCCCCTGTGTCTAACCCCTGACCTGCACCCTGACTGACGTCCGTGTTCTCTGCGGAAACACGGACGATTGCGGCCTTGTTTTCAGTGAAATCAATGCTTGTAATGCGCACGTTCTTGTCAGCTCTGCAGCCCCTGTGCAACTCGCCATCTTGATTTTAGCAGTCAGCAGGAGTGTCAGCATCTGCTGTGCTGGATTCTTGGTTTCTTCTAGCGGCTTCATCTTGCTCTGCAATTCAAACAGTTGAACTTGTATGTTGTCAAGTAAAAGTTTCAGCTTAGCAGAGAGGCTGGAGCAGCAGCAGCAGCAGCTGAGGGCTGGTGTGATGTTCTAGATCAACCAACAGGTGTGTGGGCCACACTGCAGCACACCAGCAGGAGCATCGGCCCCATGGAGCATTCTCAACATTATGATTTCACTTGGTGAATGCATTGGAGGCCCCCTGCACATCCAGATCAGGCTCAGCACAGAACAGCCTTGGCAGCAGCAGTAGCAGTAAATGCAAGAACAGTGCCACTAAGCTGCATGAGACCCACAGCAGAGCTACACAGCAGAAGCAGCCAGCATGCATGGTGCTGGATCAGCAGTTGAAAACCGAAGCAACTGCTCCCTGCCCTTCCTGCAGGTACCTACAGCCAACATTCAACACTAAGGAGGCACCGACGACGACACGAGTCGAGCCCCACACCATGACAACCAGATGCAAGGAGCAGATGAGACCCATAGGTGGGTGAGACTGGTGTGTCACGCAGCAGCAGCAGAGACGTATGCCAGCACCACAGGCAGCTGCCTTGGTGAGGCAGAGCAACCGTGCAGTTGAAGGGTGCCAAACCACAATCGCTGCTACGACGCACAAGCGTTACAGCGCTCAGCTGAGCTCAAGGGCAGTGTAGTTGCCACCAACAACAGTGAATGCCTCCCAAGTGTCTGGCAGTGTGGTGGTATCAGATGCAGTCCTGCTGCCTGGCATAGGGCATTCAAAAGTAGCATACTGCCCCTTGGACCTCTGTGGGGTAGCGTTCGTGTTGGGGTATAATTGCATACACTGCAGCAGCCAGCTGTGCGTCTCCTCATCCATGTGACTATGCACGTGCTCAATGGACCTCTTGCATTTAGTTGAGTGGGGTGGATGAAGCAGCAGCTGCCATCCCTGAGGCAGGAGGCTGGCTGCTTCACTGTGCACCATGGGGACCCCAGTCGCTGCAGATGATGAAGTGCTCTGTGTGCCTCAGCCAGCAGCAACATATTTGTCCTGCAGCCCATGCACAGCTCCCTGAACATGTCATTGTTATGTGCTGTTGTAATGTATGTGGTTGGCTGGATGGATGTCCTGGACCCCCCTTTGTGTGCAGGTGCATTGCGGCGAAACAAAGGCGACATGCGCAAGGCGGGGCGAACATGCGGGCAGCACAGCAGCACAGCAGTGATGAGATGCCACAAGATAGTCGACCCCACAGCATATGCAGGCCACACTGGTTGCTGCAAGCAGCAGCTTTACTACAACTGCAGCTGCCAGCCAGGCGCACAGCACGTGGCATGCTTGGGGGGCAGAACCGCCCACCCCAGCGAAACAGCCCTCAACGGCCACGCATGCAGCAGGAAGGGCAGCAGCTGGCAGGGGGTGCTGTATGGATTGTGTGATGCTGAGCAGTTGATTGAGCTATATGCTGTAGAAGCACATAGCCTTGACAAGCCTGAACATGCTGTTGTGTTTGAGGGGTTGACCGTGTGCCCTGCGTCAAACCGCAAAAATGTCATTGTTGCCGCGGCACGCAGCTTGGTAATCAAAGTGAACGGCCAAGGGCACAGTACTATAGTACTGACACATGCCAACAGTTGTGACAGTAGCCTTGCTGAAATGAGGCTCAAGGACCAGTTGTATGCTCAAGAGGTCCTGGGGTAGGGTTTGAGTGTGTTGCGGTTGTTGATGGTTGAGGACATCAGCAACACAACAGCCCTAGCTGCCCTATGCAAAAGATGCCAAGCAGCCAGGCGACAATGGTGACAGTGCCATATGCCAAGGCCAAGGCAAGGGTGGCACAGTAGGTGACGGTGCCCCGGGAGGGTCATGTTGCCGGTGGTGGGGGGGAGGGGGGTGGCGGCCCAGAAACTGTCATTGGCGACGGCTGCTAGCACAGGCCATGAACACTGGTAAGGCTAGGGTGGGTGCACTAGCGCTGCTGAGTGTGACACAATGGCGCAATGTGCCGGGGCCCTTGGAGCCCTGTTGGTGCCAAGTCAGTGCACAGCCCCAGACACAGGGGGGTGGACAATGAATCTCGCGGGTGTTGCAGTCAGCTGTAGAGCAAGTCCTACGGAACCAAGTGATATGCTTAAAAAGTGCAGCCTTGCTCTGGTGTTTCCGCAATTTGAATAAACGTATGCCCCGCTGCGCCAATTGGCGGTAATCGGAATTCTCGTTTTTTCGGCCCAGCTGGCCCCAGCACTGGCTCTCAGGTGTTTGTCCTGTATCTCTGCAAGGCCGTGCTAGCTTGTGCCTTGTATCTGTGCGGTGTACATGCAGCAAGAGCGAAGTATTGCTGCAGTGAGATTGTGCTGTCTCGCCCTGTACTGTGTTGGAGCGGTGAAATTGGCATTCTGGGACCTGGGGTAACTGATGTGACCTTCAGCATACTGTACCACATAAAGGCCTCACCGCGGGCTCATCTGCGTAGCTGATTCCGCTTGATAGTGTTGTTGTGAGTCGAAATGTGCTGCCAGTCGCTGCTGTGTGGTTGCTCTTTTGTCCGTGGTTGGCTGACGTAACCGTTGACTGTGTTTCTGGCGCTGCTGAGCCTCTCAGGGAGTCTTTGGACCGAGCTACGCGAGAACAGCCTGGCAAGCCTCGTAACTTGATGGAAGGAATGCGCACATTAAACGCAATTGCTTTGCATAAGAACCGCTGCACACGAGCGCGTCTACTTGGGCTGAGCCGGCGAAACCCCCAGAGAATCATTGTCCACCCCCCTGAATAGTGTCTTCAAGCGTACCAACATGCACCCCAATTGAGTCACGGAGCGGCGCATAGCGGTGGGTTGGTGTCGGTGGATGCCGCGTGATGGTGCGCAGCGGTGGTGGTCCGCAAAAAATCATCTGGTTGGCTCTAATCAAAAACAAAAGTAGTGTCTTCAAGCGTACCAACATGCACCCCAACTGAGTCCCAAAAGGGTGCGTAGTGGTAGGTTGGTGTCGGCGGATGCCGCGTTGTGATGGTGCCCAGCGGTGGTGGTCCGCAAAAAGTCATCTGGTTGGCTCCGGTGAAAGACAAAAATAGTGTCTTCAAGCGTACCATAAAGCACCCCAATTGAGTCACGGAGCGGCGCATAGCGGTGGGTTGGTGTCGGCGGATGCCGCGTAGCGGTGCGCAGCGGTGGTGGTCCGCAAAAATCATCCTGTTGGCTCTTGTCAAAAACAAAAATAGTGTCTTCAAGAGTACCAACATGCACCCCAAATGAGTCCCAAAGGCGCGCGTAGCGGTGGGTTGGTGTCGGCGGATGCCGCGTAATGGTGCGCAACGGTGGCGGTCCGCAAAAAAACATTGGTTGGCTCTGGTGAAAGACAAAAATAGTGTCTTCAAGTGTACCAACATGCACCCCAATTGAGTCACGAAGCTGTGCGGAGTGGTGGGTTGGTATCGGCGGATGCCGCATGATGGTGCGCAGCGGTGGTGGTCCGCAAAAAAATTTGGTTGGCTCTCATCAAAAACAAAAGTAGTGTCTTCAAGCGTACCAACATGCACCCCAACTGAGTCCCAAAACGGCGCGTATTGGTAGGTTGGTGTCGGCGGATGCCGCGTTGTGATGGTGCCCAGCGGTGGTGGTCCGCAAAAAAACCTTTGGTTGGCTCCGGTGAAAGACAAAAGTAGTGTCTTCAAGCGTACCAACATGCACCCCAATTGAGTCACGGAGCGGCGCATAGCGGTGGGTTGGTGTCGGTGGATGCCGCGTGATGTTGCGCAGCGGTGGTGGTCCGCAAAAAATCATCTGGTTGGCTCTAATCAAAAACAAAAGTAGTGTCTTCAAGCGTACCAACATGCACCCCAACTGAGCCCCAAAAGGGTGCGTAGTGGTAGGTTGGTGTCGGCGGATGCCGCGTTGTGATGGTGCCCAGCGGTGGTGGTCCGCAAAAAGTCATCTGGTTGGCTCCGGTGAAAGACCAAAACAGTGTCTTCAAGCGTACCAACATGCACCCCAATTGAGTCACGGAGCGGCGCATAGCGGTGGGTTGGTGTCGGCGGATGCCGCGTAGCGGTGCGCAGCGGTGGTGGTCTGCAAAAATCATCCTGTTGGCTCTTGTCAAAAACAAAAATAGTGTCTTCAAGAGTACCAACATTTTTTTTGGAAGTACCAACATGCACCCCAAATGAGTCCCAAAGGCGCGAATATCGGTGAGTTGGTGTCGGCGGATGCCGCGTGACAGTGCCCAGCGGTGGTGGTCCGCAAAAAAACATTGGTTGGCTCTGGTGAAAGACAAAAATAGTGTCTTCAAGCGTACCAACATGCACCCTAATTGAGTCACGGAGCTGTGCGGAGTGGTGGGTGGCACATGTGTGTGTTAGGGAACTGGGTCACTCTGGCGCACTGCTCTACTGCTCTACTGTTCTACTGCTGTCGTCTATGGTTATGTCACCACTGTAAGGCAGGGAGTCGTCCTCTGGAGGCTTCGCCGATTAGCTCGGTCAAACGTGATTAGTCAGGGAACGGGTGGTGCAGCAGCAGACGCGACAGTCGCAGGAAGCAGCCCCGACAGCCTCAACAGACGTATCAAATGCGAATCATCGCGTGCAAGCAGCTGCAGCAGGCGCAGGGAGCGAGCGAAATCTCCCGACGATGTACGCAAGGCATGCAGCGCAGCAGGGATCGCAGGAAGCGACACAAGCAAGCTGCAATAGACACGACAAACAACAACAGTAGACTCACAAGACGCAGCAGTAGCGAAGCAGCGAACGCAACCGTAAAAGCAGCGCATCGTATCAGGACTGCATACCAAGCAGATCCAGCAACCATGCTGCTCTGTCTGATGCTGTTGTGCCGCCAATGCAGGGTAGCTGCTGGGATTAGTCCATGCATGGGATTAGATAAAGGAATTTGTGGTGGCAGCAGCTGTCACAGCGTCGATTGCGCTTCCACTTCATGCAGCATAAGAGCGTAGCAGATGTGCAGGACGCGAGAGCTGCAATCGCCCCAATCGACGCATCAGCAACACTCATTGTCCGCATCAGCTTCATGAAGCCTCCAACCCGGCAGCGCAAGTCTACGGCTCACAGTGCTTGGTGGGAGAGCAGTAGTAGCACCACGCCAGCAGTAGCAGCAACTCGCCCCACCCCCACCCCCAAGCCTAAGCAGCAGCGCAAGAAGGCGCCTGCACGCAAGCCTCTCACCTTCCGTAGGACCACGCCCCCCCTTGCCGCCCCCCCTTGCCGCCCATTCCCCCTGTGCTGGTGGAGGATGTGTTCAGGGTGAACTGGTTTTACAATGCGCGGTTCAGCGGGGGCAAGCTGTATGTGATCAGGGTGAACCCTAGTGCATACGAGCAGGCAGATGGTATGCTGGCTGATCCTGGGTTGAGTGATAGGCTGGCCAAGCTGGCTCAGCTGTTGGGCTTTCTGTCTGAGCAGGCATACGGCAGCGACTGCACCGTGATCAGGTGCTTTTACATGTTCTACTCTGTGGCACGGCTGCAGCACTTCAAGCATAAGTTGGAGTGTGAGCTGCTGGAGGTGCAGAAGGATGTGTTGTACTGTCTGACGTTCAGGCCTGGTGCCAACCCCAGCTACCTGGGGCAGTTGTAACAAGCAGAGCCACGTGTTTGAGCCAGGACCCCGTTACACCTTGACTGACAACAGCTTGCACACCTCTGCCTGCTGTACCAACCCCAACACACCACACAGGTGCATGAGCCACCCCCAGCACCCACACCCCCACAGCCAACACCCCAAGCAGCCACACCAGCCATGCAAACAGACTGGCGCCCCTTCGGCCACACCTACGAGGTCAGCTGTGCCGGCAGCATGCGCAACAGGCGCAGCATGCGTGCAGTGCTGGTGGAGAAGCCTCGTGCTGCCGACCCCTACTGTTACGTGCGAGTCATGCTCAGAGACCAGCATGGCAAGTCAAAGCAGCGGCGCCTGGCCCTGCGTAACGTGGTGGCCCACTGCTGGCTGCCCGCCTCTGCAGGCTTCAGACTACGCAGCGACGGCACCCCAAGCAGCGCCCTGCGAGTTTACCATGCAGACAGGGATCCGGACAACTGTGCAGCAGCCAACCTGCTGGTGCTGGAGGAGCAAGCAGCCCAACAGCAGGGGCTGGCCTTGACCCACAGGGGCCACCGTCCACAGCTCCCCCCACCACCACCCCAGCACCGCCCAATGCAGCCCACACCCCCAGAGCTGATGCTGGCCTCCCTCGCAGCCCCGAGCAGCTGCACCATGCTGTGGCCAGCAGCCTTCGATGCCAGTGGCTCTCTGCTGCCCTGAAACATGGGCCTGCATGTTGTAGCAGGCTGGGCTCTCAGTTACACCTCCTCATGCAACCACAACTGACCCCAGCTGGCCACATGGCAAACCGCACATGCAGCAGAGGCAAGAATAAAGAAATGTAAATTTGAGAGTTTCATTACTTGCTTTGAACGCTTTCACGGCGCACCTGCAGCCTATTCGTGATGGGCCTGCTTCAGCCATCGATCAGTTGACAAATCGGCAGCATCCATGCACGAACGGTTTCATGCGATAGGCAGCAACACCATCGAACCTTATGCTCATCAAACGGTGTCTGATGCGTCTAGAAAGCCCTGCGAAGCTTCTTCGTTACAATAGCAAAGCGACTAATCGAGACAAACGGGCTGGCCTAATCAGCGAAGCCTCCAGAGGACGACTCCCTGCCTTACAGTGGTGACATAACCATAGACGACAGCAGTAGAACAGTAGAGCAGTAGAGCAGTGCGCCAGAGTGACCCAGTTCCCTAACACACTGTGTTAGGGAACTGGGTCACTCTGGCGCACTGCTCTACTGCTCTACTGTTCTACTGCTGTCGTCTCTGGTTATGTCACCACTGTAAGGCAGGGAGCCGTCCTCTGGAGGCTTCGCCGATTAGCTCGGTCAAACGTGATTAGTCAGGGAACGGGTGGTGCAGCAGCAGACGCGACAGTCGCAGGAAGCAGCCCCGACAGCCTCAACAGACGTATCAAATGCGAATCATCGCGTGCAAGCAGCTGCAGCAGGCGCAGGGAGCGAGCGAAATCTCCCGACGATGTACGCAAGGCATGCAGCGCAGCAGGGATCGCAGGAAGCGACACAAGCAAGCTGCAATAGACACGACAAACAACAACAGTAGACTCACAAGACGCAGCAGTAGCGAAGCAGCGAACGCAACCGTAAAAGCAGCGCATCGTATCAGGACTGCATACCAAGCAGATCCAGCAACCATGCTGCTCTGTCTGATGCTGCTGTGCCGCCAATGCAGGGTAGCTGCTGGGATTAGTCCATGCATGGGATTAGATAAAGGAATTTGTGGTGGCAGCAGCTGTCACAGCGTCGATTGCGCTTCCACTTCATGCAGCATAAGAGCGTAGCAGATGTGCAGGACGCGAGAGCTGCAATCGCCCCAATCGACGCATCAGCAACACTCATTGTCCGCATCAGCTTCATGAAGCCTCCAACCCGGCAGCGCAAGTCTACGGCTCACAGTGCTTGGTGGGAGAGCAGTAGTAGCACCACGCCAGCAGTAGCAGCAACTCGCCCCACCCCCACCCCCAAGCCTAAGCAGCAGCGCAAGAAGGCGCCTGCACGCAAGCCTCTCACCTTCCGTAGGACCACGCCCCCCTTGCCGCCCCCCCCTTGCCGCCCATTCCCCCTGTGCTGGTGGAGGATGTGTTCAGGGTGAACTGGTTTTACAATGCGCGGTTCAGCGGGGGCAAGCTGTATGTGATCAGGGTGAACCCTAGTGCATACGAGCAGGCAGATGGTATGCTGGCTGATCCTGGGTTGAGTGATAGGCTGGCCAAGCTGGCTCAGCTGTTGGGCTTTCTGTCTGAGCAGGCATACGGCAGCGACTGCACCGTGATCAGGTGCTTTTACATGTTCTACTCTGTGGCACGGCTGCAGCACTTCAAGCATAAGTTGGAGTGTGAGCTGCTGGAGGTGCAGAAGGATGTGTTGTACTGTCTGACGTTCAGGCCTGGTGCCAACCCCAGCTACCTGGGGCAGTTGTAACAAGCAGAGCCACGTGTTTGAGCCAGGACCCCGTTACACCTTGACTGACAACAGCTTGCACACCTCTGCCTGCTGTACCAACCCCAACACACCACACAGGTGCATGAGCCACCCCCAGCACCCACACCCCCACAGCCAACACCCCAAGCAGCCACACCAGCCATGCAAACAGACTGGCGCCCCTTCGGCCACACCTACGAGGTCAGCTGTGCCGGCAGCATGCGCAACAGGCGCAGCATGCGTGCAGTGCTGGTGGAGAAGCCTCGTGCTGCCGACCCCTACTGTTACGTGCGAGTCATGCTCAGAGACCAGCATGGCAAGTCAAAGCAGCGGCGCCTGGCCCTGCGTAACGTGGTGGCCCACTGTTGGCTGCCCGCCTCTGCAGGCTTCAGACTACGCAGCGACGGCACCCCAAGCAGCGCCCTGCGAGTTTACCATGCAGACAGGGATCCGGACAACTGTGCAGCAGCCAACCTGCTGGTGCTGGAGGAGCAAGCAGCCCAACAGCAGGGGCTGGCCTTGACCCACAGGGGCCACCGTCCACAGCTCCCCCCACCACCACCCCAGCACCGCCCAATGCAGCCCACACCCCCAGAGCTGATGCTGGCCTCCCTCGCAGCCCCGAGCAGCTGCACCATGCTGTGGCCAGCAGCCTTCGATGCCAGTGGCTCTCTGCTGCCCTGAAACATGGGCCTGCATGTTGTAGCAGGCTGGGCTCTCAGTTACACCTCCTCATGCAACCACAACTGACCCCAGCTGGCCACATGGCAAACCGCACATGCAGCAGAGGCAAGAATAAAAGAAATGTAAATTTGAGAGTTTCATTACTTGCTTTGAACGCTTTCACGGCGCACCTGCAGCCTATTCGTGATGGGCCTGCTTCAGCCATCGATCAGTTGACAAATCGGCAGCATCCATGCACGAACGGTTTCATGCGATAGGCAGCAGCACCATCGAACCTTATGCTCATCAAACGGTGTCTGATGCGTCTAGAAAGCCCTGCGAAGCTTCTTCGTTACAACAGCAAAGCGACTAATCGAGACAAACGGGCTGGCCTAATCAGCGAAGCCTCCAGAGGACGGCTCCCTGCCTTACAGTGGTGACATAACCAGAGACGACAGCAGTAGAACAGTAGAGCAGTAGAGCAGTGCGCCAGAGTGACCCAGTTCCCTAACACACAGCGTGACAGTGCCCAGCGGTGGTGGTCCGCAAAAAAACATCTGGTTGGCTCTTATCAAAAACAAAAGTAGTGTCTTCAAGCATACCAACATGCACCCCAACTGAGTCCCAAAAAGGCGCGTAGTGGTGGGTTGGTGTCGGCGGATGTCGCGTTGTGATGGTGCCCAGCGGTGGTGGTCCGCAAAAAAACATTGGTTGGCTCCGGTGAAAGACAAAATAGTGTCTTCAAGCGTACCAACATGCACCCCAATTGAGTCACGGAGCGGCGCATAGCGGTGGGTTGGTGTCGGCGGATGCCGCGTAACGGTGCGCAGCGGTGGTGGTCCGCAAAAATCATCCTGTTGGCTCTAGTCAAAAACAAAAATAGTGTCTTCAAGAGTACCAACATGCACCCCAAATGAGTCCCAAAGGCGCGCGTAGCGGTGGGTTGGTGTCGGCGGATGCCGCGTAACGGTGCGCAACGGTGGTGGTCCGCAAAAGAACATTGGTTGGCTCTGGTGAAAGACAAAAATAGTGTCTTCAAGTGTACCAACATGCACCCCATTGAGTCACGGAGCTGTGCGGAGTGGTGGGTTGGTGTCGGCGGATGCCGCGTGATGGTGCGCAGCGGTGGTGGTCCGCAAAAAATCATCTGGTTGGCTCTAATCAAAAACAAAATTAGTGTCTTCAAAGGTTGGTGTCGGCGGATGCCGCGTTGTGATGGTGCCCAGCGGTGGTGGTCCGCAAAAAACATTGAATGGCTCCGGTGAAAGACAAAAATAGTGTCTTCAAGCGTACCAACATGCACCCCAATTGAGTCACGGAGCGGCGCATAGCGGTGGGTTGGTGTCGGCGGATGCCGCGTAGCGGTGCGCAGCGGTGGTGGTCCGCAAAAATCATCCTGTTGGCTCTAGTCAAAAACAAAAATAGTGTCTTCAAGAGTACCAACATGCACCCCAAATGAGTCCCAAAGGCGCGCGTAGCGGTGGGTTGGTGTCGGCGGATGCTGCGTGACAGTGCCCAGCGGTGGTGGTCCGCAAAAAAACATTGGTTGGCTCTGGTGAAAGACAAAATAGTGTCTTCAAGCGTACCAACATGCACCCCAATTGAGGCACGGAGCTGTGCGGAGTGGTGGGTTGGAGTTGGCGGATGCCGCGTGATGGTGCGCAGCGGTGGTGGTCCGCAAAAAATCATCTGGTTGGCTCTTATCAAAAACAAAAGTAGTGTCTTCAAGCATACCAACATGCACCCCAACTGAGTCCCAAAAAGGCGCGTAGTGGTGGGTTGGTGTCGGCGGATGCCGCGTTGTGATGGTGCCCAGCGGTGGTGGTCCGCAAAAAACATTGGTTGTAAAACCAGTTCACCCTGAAGACATCCTCCACCAGCCCATTCCCCCTATGCTCCAAGGGATCCAGCTCGATCATGACATAGCGGGGGAGAGGACGATTCAGCAGGTACACTATGTTGTCCGCCCGCTTGTGCGGGTTTTGCAGCCCGGACCTGAGCTCTGCCCTGTGCTGAAAGCGCCCGTGGGGCATGATCTGGGGCAGGTTGGCTGGCAGCCACTGCTGCAGGAACTTGTGCAGGTGTCTGCTGCTGTGCACCCCACCCACCTGCGGGGGCGAGAACAGCAGGGGCTCCTGCGTCTGTATAGGTAGCACAGGGAAGCCGAGGGAGCCTCCGGGCAGCTGCATGGAGGGCAGAGGGGTACCCAACATGGGGCTGGCAGTGCAGGAGGGTCCTGCATGGACCTGCTGCTGTTGCGGCTGCTGCTGTTGCGCCTGGTGTGGCTGACACTGCTGCTGTTGCTGCTGCTGTTGCGGTTGCTGCTTGGCAGGGGGTGTGGTGCTACGGAAGGAGAGAGGCTTGCGTGCAGGCGCCTTCTTGCGCTGCTGCTTGGGCTTGGGGGTGGGGCGAGTTGCTGCTACTGCTGCCGTGGTGCTACTACTGCTCTCCCACCAAGCACTGTGAGCCGTAGACTTGCGCTGGCGGGTTGGAGGCTTCATGAAGCTGATGCGGACAATGAGTGTTGCTGATGCGTCGATTGGGGCGGTTGCAGCTCTCGCGTCCTGCTCATCTGCTACGTTCTTATGCTGCATGCAGTGGAAGCGCAATCGACGCTGTGACACCTGCTGCCACCACAAATTCCTTTATCTAATCTCATGCATGGACTAATCCCAGCAGCTACCCTGCATTGGCGGCACAGCAGCATCAGACAGAGCAGCATGGATGCTGGATCTGCTTGGTATGCAGTCCTGATGCGATGCGCGGCATTTACGGTTGCGTCCGCTGCCTCGCTGCTGCTGCGTCTTGTATGTCTACTGTTGTTGTTGTTTGTTGTGTCTATTACAGCTTGCTCGTGTCGCTTGCTGCGATCCCTGCTGCGCTGCATCGCTTCCATACATCGTCGGGAGAATCGCTCGCTCCCTGCGCCTGCTGCAGCTGCCTGCACGCGATGATTCGCATTTGATACGTCTGTTGAGGCTGTCACGACTGCTTCCTGCGGCTGTCGCGTCTGCTGCTGTACCACCCGTTCCCTGACTAATCGGGTTTGACCGAGCTAATCGGCGAAGCCTCCAGAGGACGCCCTCCCTGCCTTACAGTAGGATGACAGCAGTAGAACAGTAGAGCAGTAGAGCAGTGGGCCAGAACGGTCCAATCCCCTAACACAGGAGGCTCCCTCGGCTTCCCTGTGCTACCTACACAGACGCAGGAGCCCCTGCTGTTCTCGCCCCCGCAGGTGGGTGGGGTGCACAGCAGCAGACACCTGCACAAGTTCCTGCAGCAGTGGCTGCCAGCCAACCTGCCCCAGATCATGCCCCACGGGCGCTTTCAGCACAGGGCAGAGCTCGTGTCCGGGCTGCAAAACCCGCACAAGCGGGCGGACAACATAGTGTACCTGCTGAATCGTCCTCTCCCCCGCTATGTCATGATCGAGCTGGATCCCTTGGAGCATAGGGGGAATGGGCTGGTGGAGGATGTCTTCAGGTTGGTGTCGGTGGATGCCGCGTGATGGTGCGCAGCGGTGGTGGTCCGCAAAAAATCATCTGGTTGGCTCTAATCAAAAACAAAAGTAGTGTCTTCAAGCGTACCAACATGCACCCCAACTGAGTCCCAAAAGGGTGCGTAGTGGTGGGTTGGTGTCGGCGGATGCCGCGTTGTGATGGTGCCCAGCGGTGGTGGTCCGCAAAAAGTCATCTGGTTGGCTCCGGTGAAAGACAAACGGGCGTGGTGGAGCCCTGGTGTCTGCTTTCAGCAGGCTGCGCTGCAATGCGCCGCTCATTCGACCATGTGGTGAGGGTGGTGGTTTGCCCCTTCACAGGGTGGCGCCGGTCAGGTTGCGCCATCCTCTTGCCAGAGCCTTTGAGGGGTAGCTTCTGTTGCTTGACTCCGCTCTGTAACCTGCTCACCCTGAAAAAAAAAAGACAAAAATAGTGTCTTCAAGCGTACCAACATGCACCCCAATTGAGTCACGGAGCGGCGCATAGCGGTGGGTTGGTGTCGGCGGATGCCGCGTAGCGGTGCGCAGCGGTGGTGGTCCGCAAAAATCATCCTGTTGGCTCTTGTCAAAAAAAAAATAGTGTCTTCAAGAGTAAAAAACATTTTTTTGGAAGTACCAACATGCACCCCAAATGAGTCCCAAAGGCGCGTGTAGCGTTGGGTTGGTGTCGGCGGATGCCGCGTGACAGTGCCCAGCGGTGGTGGTCCGCAAAAAAACATTGGTTGGCTCCGGTGAAAGACAAAAATAGTGTCTTCAAGCGTACCAACATGCACCCCAATTGAGTCACAAAGCGGCGCATAGCGGTGGGTTGGTGTCGGCGGATGCCGCGTGATGGTGCGCAGCGGTGGTGGTTCGCAAAAAATCATCTGGTTGGCTCTAATCAAAAACAAAAATAGTGTCTTCATGCGTACCAACATGCACCCCAACTGAGTCCCAAAAGGGCGCGTAGTGGTGGGTTGGTGTCGGCGGATGCCGCGTTGTGATGGTGCCCAGCGGTGGTGGTCCGCAAAAAAACATTGGTTGGCTCCGGTGAAAGACAAAAATAGTGTCTTCAAGCGTACCAACATGCACCCCAATTGAGTCACGGAGCTGTGCGGAGTGGTGGGTTGGAGTCGGCGGATGCCGCGTGATGGTGCGCAGCGGTGGTGGTCCGCAAAAAATCATCTGGTTGGCTCTTATCAAAAACAAAAGTAGTGTCTTCAAGCATACCAACATGCACCCCAACTGAGTCCCAAAAAGGCGCGTAGTGGTGGGTTGGTGTCGGCGGATGCCGCGTTGTGATGGTGCCCAGCGGTGGTGGTCCGCAAAAAAACATTGGTTGGCTCCGGTGAAAGACAAAAATAGTGTCTTCAAGCGTACCAACATGCACCCCAATTGAGTCACGGAGCTGTGCGGAGTGGTGGGTTGGAGTCGGCGGATGCCGCGTGATGGTGCGCAGCGGTGGTGGTCCGCAAAAAATCATCTGGTTGGCTCTTATCAAAAACAAAGTAGTGTCTTCAAGCATACCAACATGCACCCCAACTGAGTCCCAAAGCGGCGCATAGCGGTGGGTTGGTGTCGGCGGATGCCGCGTGATGGTGCGCAGCGGTGGTGGTCCGCAAAAAATCATCTGGTTGGCTCTAATCAAAAACAAAAATAGTGTCTTCAAGCGTACCAACATGCACCCCAACTGAGTCCCAAAAAGGCGCGTAGTGGTGGGTTGGTGTCGGCGGATGTCGCGTTGTGATGGTGCCCAGCGGTGGTGGTCCGCAAAAAAACATTGGTTGGCTCCGGTGAAAGACAAAAATAGTGTCTTCAAGCGTACCAACATGCACCCCAATTGAGTCACAAAGCGGCGCATAGCGGTGGGTTGGTGTCAGCGGATGCCGCGTAACGGTGCGCAACGGTGGCGGTCCGCAAAAAACATTGGTTGGCTCTGGTGAAAGACAAAAATAGTGTCTTCAAGTGTTCCAACATGCACCCCAATTGAGTCACGGAGCTGTGCGGAGTGGTGGGTTGGAGTCGGCGGATGCCGCGTGATGGTGCGCAGCGGTGGTGGTCCGCAAAAAATTTTATTTGGCTCTCATCAAAAACAAAAGTAGTGTCTTCAAGCGTACCAACATGCACCCCAACTGAGTCCCAAAAGGGTGCGTAGTGGTAGGTTGGTGTCGGCGGATGCCGCGTTGTGATGGTGCCCAGCGGTGGTGGTCCGCAAAAAGTCATCTGGTTGGCTCCGGTGAAAGACAAAATAGTGTCTTCAAGCGTACCAACATGCACCCCAATTGAGTCACGGAGCGGCGCATAGCGGTGGGTTGGTGTCGGTGGATGCCGCGTGATGGTGCGCAGCGGTGGTGGTCCGCAAAAAATCATCTGGTTGGCTCTAATCAAAAACAAAAGTAGTGTCTTCAAGCGTACCAACATGCACCCCAACTGAGTCCCAAAAGGGCGCGTAGTGGTGGGTTGGTGTCGGCGGATGCCGCGTTGTGATGGTGCCCAGCGGTGGTGGTCCGCAAAAAAACATTGGTTGGCTCCGGTGAAAGACAAAATAGTGTCTTCAAGCGTACCAACATGCACCCCAATTGAGTCACAAAGCGGCGCATAGCGGTGGGTTGGTGTCAGCGGATGCCGCGTAACGGTGCGCCGCTCTGTGTTGACTCGCTTGCGTTGATGTTGCTCGCATGCTTTGTCCCTTTGCCGTTGCTTTTCTCTAGTCATTCTGCAGGTGCATGGTCGGGTCCTGGTGTCTGCTTTTTGGCAGGCTGCACTGCGACGTGCCGCCCGTGAGACCATGTGGTGGGGGTGTCGGCTTGCGCCCTCACAGGGTGGTGCCTGCCAGGTTGCGCCATCCTCTTGCCTGAGCTTTGAGGGGTGGCTTCTGTTGCTTGACTTCGCTCTTGTAACTTGCTCACTCCAAAAAAAAAAAAAAAAAAAAATAACGGTGCTCCGTAACCCCGTCCTGTCGCCAGAGCGGTTTGATGCTAAGTTTTTTTTTTTTTTTTTTTTTTTTTTTTTTTTTGGGAGTGAGCAAGTTACAGGAGCGAAGTCAAGCAACAGAAGCCACCCCTCAAAGCTCAGGCAAGAGGATGGCGCAACCTGGCAGGCACCACCCTGTGAGGGCGCAAGCCGACACCCCCACCACATGGTCTCACGGGCGGCACGTCGCAGTGCAGCCTGCCAAAATGATGCTAAGTGGCATGTGTGGCATGGCTAAGTGGTTTGATGCTAAGTGGCAACAGCAGGGGGTGTTGTACACAGTGGCGGCAGGCATGGGCCCCCGCCTTGCGTTCTAGAGGGAGGGTGGTCATGCGGGGGCTGGGGTGTTCGGGAGCGGGGTTTGGAAACGGGGCCTTTTCTGTGTGGGGTTTGTTGTGCTTCTCGGGTCTTTTTTTTTTTTTTTTTTTTTTTTTTTTTTGGAGTGAGCAAGTTACAAGAGCGAAGTCAAGCTCGGGTCTTCTCGGGTCTTGGCTATGTGTGTGCTTTACTCTGTATCATAGTTGTTGTTGTGCCTCTGGAGTGTGTGCGTATCACACATGGTGTAAGCGTTTGGGTTGCTCTTCTGGGGGCGGCTGGCCGCTCTGGTGCCTTGCTTGGTTGGCACTGGGGCAACACTGTTAGTGTTTTGTTGGCTTAGGTGTGGGGCGGATTTAGCCCTGCATATTGGAGAGGTGTGCAAGTGTGGTGGTGCACCACGCCGGGGGTCTTTGGGCCCTCTGCGCGCTGGCTTTTGTTTAGTACAGCGGCCAGCCCTGTGCTGTGTGGCCGCCGCATGTTTGTTTTTTTTTTTTTTTTTTTTTTTTGGAGTGAGCAAGTTACAAGAGCGAAGTCAAGCAACAGAAGCCACCCCTCAAAGCTCAGGCAAGAGGATGGCGCAACCTGGCAGGCACCACCCTGAGAGGGCGCAAGCCGTCACCCCCACCACATGGTCTCACGGGCGGCACATCGCCGTGCAGCCTGCCAAAAAGCAGACACCAGGACCCGACCATGCACCCGCAAAATGACTAAAGAAAAGCAACGGCAAAGGGACAAAGCATGCGAGCAACACTAACGCAAGCGAGTCAACGCAGAGCCGAGAGAAAGCACCACCGATGCGTCACCACACTTACACACCTCACCGGTGTGCAGAGCCAGCCCCCCCACAGAGGGGCTGAAGAAACACCCTAAAACCAACAAGCGGCGGCCACACAGCACAGGGCTGGCCGCTGTATTAGACAAAAGCCAGCGCGCAGAGGGCCCAAAGACCCCCGGCAGTGCAGTGGGGAAGGGGAGGAGGGCACCCTGACAGGGCAGGAGGCGCACGCAGCTCTGGCCAGCCTGCCACGGGGTAAGGCTCCAGGCAGTGACGGACTCACCTATGAGTTCTATACTGCCATGTGGGAGGTGGTAGGGGACCACCTCGTAGCAGCCTTCAACTTCAGCTTCCAGCAGCCGGAGCTTAGACTGTCAGAGACGCAGCGGCTGGGCCTGATCACCCTCATCTACAAGGGGGGCGGCAAGCCCAGGGCAGACCCAGCCAGCTACAGGCCCATCACCCTCCTAAACTGCGATCTCAAGATCGTGGCCAAGGTGCTGGTGCACAGGTTGGGTCCAGCTTGCGCCAGCGTCATAGACCCCACACAGACTGCCTTCGTCCCAGGGCGGGACATCGCAGACAATGTGCTGCACCACCTGGAGGAAATCGACTTCCTCCAAGAGGTGCAGCGGCCGGGCTGCATTGTCTTTTTGGACTTCGAGAAGGCATACGACCGCCTCAACAGGGGGTGGTTGCTGCGCTGCATGGAGGCCATGCAGTTCCCTGAGAGCAGCAGGCGCTGGGTGCGCTTGCTGCTGGAGGGCACCATGGGCCAGATCATCTTCAACGGCGGTCACAGCAGCAGGGCATTTGACATCCCCTCCGGCTGTGCACAGGGCAGCCCTCTCAGCCCGCTGCTGTATGTCATAGCAGCGCAGCCGTTAGCAGCCAGGTGCAGACAGCTACAGCGGGAGGGTGGGATCACCAGCATCGACATGCCGGGCGACCAGGGCCCCGCCCCCTGCTGCCACCAGCACGCAGACGACACCACCCTGCATGCGGCCTCACCGGAGGACGTGGGCACTTTGCTGCAGCAGGCCGTGGAGCCGTTCTGTGCAGCCAGCGCAGCCAAGCTCAACGTCGACAAGAGCCAGGGTATGGGGCTGGGACCTCACAGCAACATGCAGGGTTTAGATGCAGCGACGGGTATAGTGTTTGTGAACACGAGGGATGCCCCCATCAGGCACCTGGGCATACTGTTGTCTGTCGAGGGTGCGACACGCTTTGCAGACCAGCTTTTTGAGCAGCGGCTGCGCAGCATTGGGCACAGGGCACGCACCTGGAGCAGGCACGACCTCTCACTGCTAGGCAGGTGTGAGGTAGCCAGGCAGGTGCTGGCCTCCTGTTTGGTGTACCATGCGCAGTTTGTGCCCATACCTGAGCGCATCATGCGCCTCATCCAGCGCCGCATCTCAGCCTTTATCCTGGGGCTGGGGTGCATCCGCAACACAGACAACAGGCAGCTGCGTTGGCGCCCAGCTCAGCAGGTGGCCAGCCTGCAGGCCAAGCAGGGGGGCATAGCCAGCGTGGATGTGCAGGCACATGTGACAGCTATGCAGGGGAAGGTGATGGCAGCACTTCTGCACCCCCACAAGCAAGCATGGAAGCAGTTCATGCGGGCCAACTTGGAGCGTGCAGGGGTGGGGGTGCGGGTGCTGCTACAGCAGCACTCCTCGGGGCAGGGAGCAGCAGCAATGCGGCGGCGCCTCAACCCAAGGCACGCAGCGCACGTCGCCGCGTTCCAGTCGCTGGGGCTGCACAGGCGCGTCGCCCACGGCGACATGACGGTGGATCAGATCAAACTAGAGCCAGTAGTGGGGAATCACAGCGTGGCCAGTGCCGTCACAGGTGTGCTGTTCAGCTCTGCCCGAGACCTGCCCAGCAGTGTGCAGCCTCGCTCGGCAGACTCAACTCTTGGGCAGGTGGCAGAGCGAGGCTTGTCCTTTCAGCCAGCGGTGGATGGCCTCGTGCTGCCAACGGCATGGCAGCAGGCTCTCCAGCCGCCTGCAGATCAGCAGCAGCAGCAGCAGCGGCAGCCGTCGTTGCAGCAGCAGTCACAGTGGGAAGTGGACTCAGGGGACAGGTGGGTGTGGCAGGGGATGGAGGACCGGGAGCAGTGGTATCAGGTGCAGCCAGATGGCAGCCTCCGCTGCCTCAACACAGATCCTGACGTGCCGCAGGGTGTGGTGTTCGCTCCTTGCTGCGTGGTGTTCGCTCCACTGGGCGGCCCACGCAGGCAGCACAGGCAGCAGCAGCAGTCAGAGGCCACACAGCGGGAGCCCCTTGAGGCCTACTACTTGGTGGGGCGTTGGCCTGAGATCCAGGTTGACCCCAATGTGTGGGGCTTTGGGCCGGACACGGGGGTGTGCAGTATTCAGTTAGGGACATCACACGCAGGCTGGTGCAGCTCAAGTGCAGGTCACAGCCTGGGTGGGTCCTGGACAGGGGGGTGCGACCTCGGCTGTGGCGGGACAGCGACGGCAACCTGGCGCCCAGCACAGGTTTGCAGCAGCTGGAAGCGAAGCACAAGCGCAGCTTTGCAGAGATGCTGCAGACTGGCTTCAGCACAGGTAACAGCAGCAGCAGCAGCGGCCGCCACCGCATCACTACTGCTGACCAGATGGCAGCATATGATACTACGTGGATGCACGACAGCCCAGCTCGGCAGCATGTCCTGCAGCGGGTTGCAGACAGGGCCGCTACAGCAGCAGGGTCCCAGCCAACAGCCTGGCGGCAGCAGCAGGACCTACAGCATGTCACCACCCCAACCGTGGATGACACGGAGGACCCCTTGGCCAGGGGCTTGCAGCCCGCTACAGACGCCGACTCGGCGTGGGGAAAAGCATACCGTCGGGCCGCTGACAAGCGCCTGCCACGGCCGCTGCGGGTGTTTGGATGGCAGATGCTTCATGCCGCCGTCAGGGTGGGGGATAGTAGGGTATATGCTGCCACTAACATGCAGGAGTTGCTGCAATGCTGCTGTCCGCAGCAGCAGTGCCGGCTGGGGCCTCAGCAGCAGCAGCAGCAGCCGGGCCAGGCAGGAGCACTGCCGTCTCAGCAGCAACAGCACCAGGGGCAGGGCGGGAATGGGGGATCGCAGCTGCTGCTGCAACAGCAGCAGCAGCAGCAGCAGCAGGGGC
This sequence comes from Desmodesmus armatus, assembly GCA_007449985.2. Taxonomy (NCBI): domain Eukaryota; kingdom Viridiplantae; phylum Chlorophyta; class Chlorophyceae; order Sphaeropleales; family Scenedesmaceae; genus Desmodesmus; species Desmodesmus armatus. The sequence goes on from VIIQ02000254.1 coordinate 88,452, forward strand.
AGGGTGGGGATGGGCAACCGCAACAGCAGCCGCAGCCGGGCCAGGCTGCGAACGAAGGAGCACAGCCACACCAGCAGCAGTCGCAGTCACAGCAGCAGGTTGGGACCCAGCAGCAGCAGCTGCCGACTCCAGACAGCTATCAGCTCGAGTCTTTGTCTCACCTCTTTGTGCAGTGCCCTGTCGCCGTGGCTGTGTGGGCTTGGTTTGCAGGTGTGTGGCAGAGGGTGCAGCCGGGAGCAGTAGTGGACTTCAGTAGTGTTCGCATCCTGCTGCTGGATGACAGCGCAGTGTGGAAGCCTCCACCAGCGCTGCAGCAGCTTTGGACATACCTGCGGCTGCTACTGCTGGAGTCCTTCTGGGTGGTTAGGTGTGCCAGCGAGGGCCGGCCGTACGGCAGTTTTGCAGTCATCCACAGGTTCAGGGCAGCACTGCAGCAGCAGCTCTCACAGGACTGGCTTAGGTCTCAGGGGGACATCCGCCTCAACTCTGGGGTGCCTCTGTCCTGGCTACGGGGCCGCAACCCCGTCCTGTCGCCAGAGCGGTTTGATGCTAAGTGGCAACAGCAGGGGGTGTTGTACACAGTGGCGGCAGGCATGGGCCCCCGCCTTGCGTTCTAGAGGGAGGGTGGTCATACGGGGGCTGGGGTGTTCGGGAGCGGGGTTTGGAAAGCGGGAGGGCCTTTTCTGTGTGGGGTTTGTTGTGCTTCTCGGGTCTTGGCTACGTGTATGCTTTACTCTGTATCATAGTTGTTGTTGTGCCTCTGGAGTGTGTGCGCGTCACACAGGGTGTAAGCGTTTGGGTTGCTCTCTGGGGGCGGCTGGCCGCTCTGGTGCCTTGCTTGGTTGGCACTGGGGCACCAATGTTAGTGTTTTTGTTGGCTTAGGAGTGGGGCGGATTTCGCCCTGCATATTGGAGAGGTGTGCTGGTGTGGTGGTGCACCACGCCGGGGGTCTTTGGGCCCTCTGCGCGCTGGCTTTTGTCTAATACAGCGGCCAGCCCTGTGCTGTGTGGCCGCCGCTTGTTGGTTTTAGGGTGTTTCTTCAGCCCCTCTGTGGGGGGGCTGGCTCTGCACACCGGTGAGGTGTGTAAGTGTGGTGACGCATCGGTGGTGCTTTCTCTCGGCTCTGCGTTGACTCGCTTGCGTTAGTGTTGCTCGCATGCTTTGTCCCTTTGCCGTTGCTTTTCTTTAGTCATTTTGCGGGTGCATGGTCGGGTCCTGGTGTCTGCTTTTTGGCAGGCTGCACGGCGATGTGCCGCCCGTGAGACCATGTGGTGGGGGTGACGGCTTGCGCCCTCTCAGGGTGGTGCCTGCCAGGTTGCGCCATCCTCTTGCCTGAGCTTTGAGGGGTGGCTTCTGTTGCTTGACTTCGCTCTTGTAACTTGCTCACTCCAAAAAAAAAAAAAAAAAACGGTGCGCAACGGTGGCGGTCCGCAAAAAACAATGGTTGGCTCTGGTGAAAGACAAAATAGTGTCTTCAAGTGTACCAACATGCACCCCAATTGAGTCACGGAGCTGTGCGGAGTGGTGGGTTGGAGTCGGCGGATGCCGCGTGATGGTGCGCAGCGGTGGTGGTCCGCAAAAAAATTTATTTGGCTCCCATCAAAAACAAAAGTAGTGTCTTCAAGCGTACCAACATGCACCCCAACTGAGTCCCAAAAGGGTGCGTAGTGGTAGGTTGGTGTCGGCGGATGCCGCGTTGTGATGGTGCCCAGCGGTGGTGGTCCGCAAAAAGTCATCTGGTTGGCTCCGGTGAAAGACAAAAATAGTGTCTTCAAGCGTACCAACATGCACCCCAATTGAGTCACGGAGCGGCGCATAGCGGTGGGTTGGTGTCGGTGGATGCCGCGTGATGGTGCGCAGCGGTGGTGGTCCGCGAAAAATCATCTGGTTGGCTCTAATCAAAAACAATATAGTGTCTTCAAGCGTACCAACATGCACCCCAACTGAGTCCCAAAAGGGCGCGTAGTGGTGGGTTGGTGTCGGCGGATGCCGCGTTGTGATGGTGCCCAGCGGTGGTGGTCCGCAAAAAAACATTGGTTGGCTCCGGTGAAAGACAAAAATAGTGTCTTCAAGCGTACCAACATGCACCCCAATTGAGTCACGGAGCGGCGCATAGCGGTGGGTTGGTGTCGGCGGATGCCGCGTGATGGTGCGCAGCGGTGGTGGTCCGCAAAAAACATCTGGTTGGCTCTAATCAAAAACAAAAGTAGTGTCTTCAAGCGTACCAACATGCACCCCAACTGAGTCCCAAAAGGGTGCGTAGGGGTGGCTTCTGTTGCTTGACTTCGCTCCTGTAACTTGCTCACTCCCAAAAAAAAAAAAAAAAAAAAAAAAAAAAAGGGTGCGTAGTGGTAGGTTGGTGTCGGCGGATTTTTTTTTTTTTTTTTTTTTTTTGGAGTGAGCAAGTTACAAGAGCGAAGTCAAGCAACAGAAGCCACCCCTCAAAGCTCAGGCAAGAGGATGGCGCAACCTGGCAGGCACCACCCTGTGAGGGCGCAAGCCGACACCCCCACCACATGGTCTCACGGGCGGCACGTCGCAGTGCAGCCTGCCAAAAAGCAGACACCAGGACCCGACCATGCACCCGCAAAATGACTAGAGAAAATCAACGGCAAAGGGACAAAGCACGCGAGCAAAACTAACGCAAGCGAGTCAGCACAAAGCCGAGAGAAAGCACCACCGATGCGTCACCACACACACACACCTCACCGGTGTGCAGAGCCAGCCCCCCCACAGAGGGGCTGAAGAAACACCCTAAAACAAACAAGCGGCGGCCACACAGCACAGGGCTGGCCGCTGTACTATTTTTTTTTTTTTTTTTTTTTTTTTGGAGTGAGCAAGTTACAAGAGCGAACTGTACTAGACAAAAGCCAGCGCGCAGAGGGCCCAAAGACCCCCGGCGTGGTGCACCACCACACCTGCACACCTCGCCAATATGCAGGGCTAAAGTCGCCCCACACCTAAGCCAACAAAACACTAACATTGTTGCCCCAGTGCCAGAGGCACAACAACAACTATGATACAGAGTAAAGCACACACGTATCCAAGACCCGAGAAGCACAACAAACCCCACACAGAAAAGGCTCTCCCGTTTCCAAACCCCGCTCCCGGACACCCCAGCCCCCGTATGACCACCCTCCCTCTAGAACGCAAGGTGTCGGCGGATGCCGCGTTGTGATGGTGCCCAGCGGTGGTGGTCCGCAAAAAGTCATCTGGTTGGCTCCGGTGAAAGACAAAAATAGTGTCTTCAAGCGTACCAACATGCACCCCAATTGAGTCACGGAGCGGCGCATAGCGGTGGGTTGGTGTCGGCGGATGCCGCGTAGCGGTGCGCAGCGGTGGTGGTCCGCAAAAATCATCCTGTTGGCTCTTGTCAAAAACAAAAATAGTGTCTTCAAGAGTACCAACATGCACCCCAAATGAGTCCCAAAGGCGCGCGTAGCGGTGGGTTGGTGTCGGCGGATGCCGCGTTGTGATGGTGCCCAGCGGTGGTGGTCCGCAAAAAAACATTGGTTGGCTCCGCTGAAAGACAAAAATAGTGTCTTCAAGCGTACCAACATGCACCCCAATTGAGTCACAAAGCGGCGCATAGCGGTGGGTTGGTGTCGGCGGATGTCGCGTGATGGTGCGCAGCGGTGGTGGTCCGCAAAAAATCATCTGGTTGGCTCTAATCAAAAACAAATATAGTGTCTTCAAGCGTACCAACATGCACCCCAACTGAGTCCCAAAAGGGCGCGTAGTGGTGGGTGGTGTCGGCGGATGCCGCGTTGTGATGGTGCCCAGCGGTGGTGGTCCGCAAAAAAACATTGGTTGGCTCCGGTGAAAGACAAAATAGTGTCTTCAAGCGTACCAACATGCACCCCAATTGAGTCACGGAGCGGCGCATAGCGGTGGGTTGGTGTCGGCGGATGCCGCGTGATGGTGCGCAGCGGTGGTGGTCCGCAAAAAATCATCTGGTTGGCTCTAATCAAAAACAAAAGTAGTGTCTTCAAGCGTACCAACATGCACCCCAACTGAGTCCCAAAAGGGTGCGTAGTGGTAGGTTGGTGTCGGCGGATTTTTTTTTTTTTTTTTTTTTTTTGGAGTGAGCAAGTTACAAGAGCGAAGTCAAGCAACAGAAGCCACCCCTCAAAGCTCAGGCAAGAGGATGGCGCAACCTGGCAGGCACCACCCTGTGAGGGCGCAAGCCGACACCCCCACCACATGGTCTCACGGGCGGCACGTCGCAGTGCAGCCTGCCAAAAAGCAGACACCAGGACCCGACCATGCACCCGCAAAATGACTAGAGAAAATCAACGGCAAAGGGACAAAGCACGCGAGCAAAACTAACGCAAGCGAGTCAGCACAAAGCCGAGAGAAAGCACCACCGATGCGTCACCACACACACACACCTCACCGGTGTGCAGAGCCAGCCCCCCCACAGAGGGGCTGAAGAAACACCCTAAAACAAACAAGCGGCGGCCACACAGCACAGGGCTGGCCGCTGTACTAGACAAAAGCCAGCGCGCAGAGGGCCCAAAGACCCCCGGCGTGGTGCACCACCACACCTGCACACCTCGCCAATATGCAGGGCTAAAGTCGCCCCACACCTAAGCCAACAAAACACTAACATTGTTGCCCCAGTGCCAGAGGCACAACAACAACTATGATACAGAGTAAAGCACACACGTATCCAAGACCCGAGAAGCACAACAACCCCACACAGAAAAGGCCGCTGCGGGTGTTTGGATGGCAGGTGCTTCATGCCGCCGTCAGGGTTGGGGATAGTAGGGTATATGCTGCCACCAACATGCAGGAGCTGCTGCAATGCTGCTGTCCGCAGCAGCAGTGCCGGCTGGGGCCACAGCAGCAGCAGCAGCAGCAGCAGCCGGGCCAGGCGGGAGCGCTGCAGTCTCAGCAGCAACAGCAACAGGGGCAGGGCGGGAATGGGGGATCACAGCTGCTGCTGCAACAGTGCCGGCTGGGGCCACAGCAGCAGCAGCAACAACAGCAGCAGCAGCAACAGCAGCAGCAAGGGCAGGGTGGGGATGGGCAGCCGCAACAGCAGCCGCAGCCGCAGCCGGGCCAGGCTGCGAACGAAGGCGCACAGCACCACCAGCAGCAGTCGCAGTCACAGCAGCAGGTTGGGACACAGCAGCAGCAGCTGCCGACTCCAGACTCCGCTTTTTGGCAGGCTGCACTGCGACGTGCCGCCCTTGAGACCATGTGGTGGGGGTGTCGGCTTGCGCCCTCACAGGGTGGTGCCTGCCAGGTTGCGCCATCCTCTTGCCTGAGCTTTGAGGGGTGGCTTCTGTTGCTTGACTTCGCTCCTGTAACTTGCTCACTCCCAAAAAAAAAAAAAAAAAAAAAAAAAAAAAAAGACAGCTATCAGCTCGAGTCTCTGTCTCACCTCTTTGTGCAGTGCCCTGTCGCCGTGGCTGTGTGGGCTTGGTTTGCAGGTGTGTGGCAGAGGGTGCAGCCGGGAGCAGCAGTGGACTTCAGTAGCGTTCGCATCCTGCTGCTGGATGACAGCACAGTGTGGAAGCCTCCACCAGCGTTGCAGCAGCTTTGGACATACCTGCGGCTGCTACTGCTGGAGTCCTTCTGGGTGGTTCGGTGTGCCAGCGAGGGCCGGCCGTACAGCAGTGTTGCAGTCATCCACAGGTTCAGGGCAGCACTGCAGCAGCAGCTCTCACAGGACTGGCTTAGGTCTCAGGGGGACATCCGCCTCAACTCTGGGGTGCCTCTGTCCTGGCTACGGGGCCGCAACCCCGTCTTGTCGCCAGAGCGGTTTGATGCTAAGTGGCAACAGCAGGGGGTGTTGTACACAGTGGCGGCAGGCATGGGCCCCCGCCTTGCGTTCTAGAGGGAGGGTGGTCATGCGGGGGCTGGGGTGTTCGGGAGCGGGGTTTGGAGAGCGGGAGGGCCTTTTCTGTGTGGGGTTTGGTGTGCTTCTCGGGTCTTGGCTACGAGTGTGCTTAGTAAACTCTGTATCATAGTTGTTGTTGTGCCTCTGGAGTGTGTGCGCATCACACATGGTTTAAGCGTTTGGGTTGTTCTCTGGGGGCGGCTGGCCGCTCTGGTGCCTTGCTTGGTTGCACTGGGGCACCAATGTGTTTTTGTTGGCTTAGGTGTGGGGCGGATTTAGCCCTGCATATTGGAGAGGTGTGCAGGCGTGGTGGTGCACCACGCCGGGGGTCTTTGGGCCCTCTGCGCGCTGGCTTTTGTCGAGTACAGCGGACAGCCATGTGCTGTGTGGCCGCCGCTTGTTGTTTTCAGGGTGTTTTCTTCAGCCCCTCTGTGGGGGGGCTGGCTCTGCACACCGGTGAGGTGTGTGAGTGGGGTGACGCATCGGTGATGCTTTCTCTTGGCTCTGTGTTGACTCGCTTGCGTTGATGTTGCTCGCATGCTTTGTCCCTTTGCCGTTGCTTTTCTCTAGTCATTCTGCAGGTGCATGGTCGGGTCCTGGTGTCTGCTTTTTGGCAGGCTGCACTGCGACGTGCCGCCCGTGAGACCATGTGGTGGGGGTGTCGGCTTGCGCCCTCACAGGGTGGTGCCTGCCAGGTTGCGCCATCCTCTTGCCTGAGCTTTGAGGGGTGGCTTCTGTTGCTTGACTTCGCTCTTGTAACTTGCTCACTCCAAAAAAAAAAAAAAAAAAAAAAAAAATTTTTTGCGGACCACCACCGCTGCGCACCATCACGCGGCATCCGCCGACTCCAACCCACCACTCCGCACAGCTCCGTGACTCAATTGGGGTGCATGTTGGTACACTTGAAGACACTATTTTTGTCTTTCACCAGAGCCAACCAATGTTTTTTTGCGGACCGCCACCGTTGCGCACCGTTACGCGGCATCCGCTGACACCAACCCACCGCTATGCGCCGCTTTGTGACTCAATTGGGGTGCATGTTGGTACGCTTGAAGACACTATTTTTGTCTTTCACCGGAGCCAACCAGATGACTTTTTTGCGGACCACCACCGCTGGGCACCATCACAACGCGGCATCCGCCGACACCAACCTACCACTACGCACCCTTTTGGGACTCAGTTGGGGTGCATGTTGGTACGCTTGAAGACACTACTTTTGTTTTTGATTAGAGCCAACCAGATGATTTTTTGCGGACCACCACCGCTGCGCACCATCACGCGGCATCCGCCGACACCAACCCACCGCTATGCGCCGCTCCGTGACTCAATTGGGGTGCATGTTGGTACGCTTGAAGACACTATTTTTGTCTTTCACCGGAGCCAACCAATGTTTTTTTGCGGACCACCACCGCTGGGCACCATCACAACGCGGCATCCGCCGACACCAACCCCCACTACGCGCCCTTTTGGGACTCAGTTGGGGTGCATGTTGGTACGCTTGAAGACACTATATTTGTTTTTGATTAGAGCCAACCAGATGATTTTTTGCGGACCACCACCGCTGCGCACCATCACACGACATCCGCCGACACCAACCCACCGCTATGCGCCGCTTTGTGACTCAATTGGGGTGCATGTTGGTACGCTTGAAGACACTATTTTTGTCTTTCACCGGAGGCAACCAATGTTTTTTTTGCGGACCACCACCGCTGGGCACCATCACAACGCGGCATCCGCCGACACCAACCCACCACTACGCGCCCTTTTGGAACTCAATTGGGTGCATGTTGGTACGCTTGAAGACACTTCTTTTGTTTTTGATTAGAGCCACCAGATGATTTTTTGCGGACCACCACCGCTGCTCACCATCACGCGGCATCCACCGACACCAACCCACCGCTATGCGCCGCTCCGTGACTCAATTGGGGTGCATGTTGGTACGCTTGAAGACACTATTTTTGTCTTTCACCGGAGCCAACCAGATGACTTTTTGCGGACCACCACCGCTGGGCACCATCACAACGCGGCATCCGCCGACACCAACCTACCACTACGCACCCTTTGGGACTCAGTTGGGGTGCATGTTGGTACGCTTGAAGACACTACTTTTGTTTTTTATGAGAGCCAACCAATTTTTTTTGCGGACCACCACCGCTGCGCACCATCACGCGGCATCCGCCGACTCCAACCCACCACTCCGCACAGCTCCGTGACTCAATTTTTTTTTTTTTTTTTTTTTTTTTTTTTTGGAGTGAGCAAGTTACAAGAGCGAAGTCAAGCAACAGAAGCCACCCCTCAAAGCTCAGGCAAGAGGATGGCGCAACCTGGCAGGCACCACCCTGAGAGGGCGCAAGCCGTCACCCCCACCACATGGTCTCACGGGCGGCACATCGCCGTGCAGCCTGCCAAAAAGCAGACACCAGGACCCGACCATGCACCCGCAAAATGACTAAAGAAAAGCAACGGCAAAGGGACAAAGCATGCGAGCAACACTAACGCAAGCGAGTCAACGCAGAGCCGAGAGAAAGCACCACCGATGCGTCACCACACTTACACACCTCACCGGTGTGCAGAGCCAGCCCCCCCCACAGAGGGCTGAAGAAACACCCTAAACCAACAAGCGGCGGCCACACAGCACAGGGCTGGCCGCTGTATTAGACAAAAGCCAGCGCGCAGAGGGCCCAAAGACCCCCGGCGTGGTGCACCACCACACCAGCACACCTCTCCAATATGCAGGGCGAAATCCGCCCCACTCCTAAGCCAACAAAAACACTAACATTGGTGCCCCAGTGCCAACCAAGCAAGGCACCAGAGCGGCCAGCCGCCCCCAGAGAGCAACCCAAACGCTTACACCCTGTGTGACGCGCACACACCTCCAGAGGCACAACAACAACTATGATACAGAGTAAAGCATACACGTAGCCAAGACCCGAGAAGCACAACAAACCCCACACAGAAAAGGCCCTCCCGCTTTCCAACCCCGCTCCCGAACACCCCAGCCCCCGTATGACCACCCTCCCTCTAGAACGCAAGGCGGGGGCCCATGCCTGCCGCCACTGTGTACAACACCCCCTGCTGTTGCCACTTAGCATCAAACCGCTCTGGCGACAGGACGGGGTTGCGGCCCCGTAGCCAGGACAGAGGCACCCCAGAGTTGAGGCGGATGTCCCCTGAGAACTAAGCCAGTCCTGTGAGAGCTGCTGCTGCAGTGCTGCCCTGAACCTGTGGATGACTGCAAAACTGCCGTACGGCCGGCCCTCGCTGGCACACCTAACCACCCAGAAGGACTCCAGCAGTAGCAGCCGCAGGTATGTCCAAAGCTGCTGCAGCGCTGGTGGAGGCTTCCACACTGCGCTGTCATCCAGCAGCAGGATGCGAACACTACTGAAGTCCACTACTGCTCCCGCTGCACCCTCTGCCACACACCTGCAAACCAAGCCCACACAGCCACGGCGACAGGGCACTGCACAAAGAGGTGAGACAAAGACTCGAGCTGATAGCTGTCTGGAGTCGGCAGCTGCTGCTGCTGGGTCCCAACCTGCTGCTGTGACTGCGACTGCTGCTGGTGTGGCTGTGCTCCTTCGTTCGCAGCCTGGCCCGGCTGCGGCTGCTGTTGCGGTTGCCCATCCCCACCCTGCCCTTGCTGCTGCTGCTGCTGCTGCTGTTGCAGCAGCAGCTGCGATCCCCATTCCCGCCCTGCCCCTGGTGCTGTTGCTGCTGAGACGGCAGTGCTCCTGCCTGGCCCGGCTGCTGCTGCTGCTGCTGAGGCCCCAGCCGGCACTGCTGCTGCGGACAGCAGCATTGCAGCACTCCTGCATGTTAGTGGCAGCATATACCCTACTATCCCCCACCCTGACGGCGGCATGAAGCATCTGCCATCCAACACCCGCAGCGGCCGTGGCAGGCGCTTGTCAGCGGCCCGACGGTATGCTTTTCCCCACGCCGAGTCGGCGTCTGTAGCGGGCTGCAAGCCCCTGGCCAAGGGGTCCTCCGTGTCATCCACGGTTGGGGTGGTGACATGCTGTAGGTCCTGCTGCTGCCGCCAGGCTGTTGGCTGGGACCCTGCTGCTGTAGCGGCCCTGTCTGCAACCCGCTGCAGGACATGCTGCCGAGCTGGGCTGTCGTGCATCCACGTAGTATCATATGCTGCCATCTGGTCAGCAGTAGTGATGCGGTGGCGGCCGCTGCTGCTGCTGCTGTTACCTGTGCTGAAGCCAGACTCAATTGGGGTGCATGTTGGTACACTTGACGACACTATTTTTGTCTTTCACCAGAGCCAACCATTGTTTTTTGCGGACCGCCACCGTTGCGCACCGTTACGCGGCATCCGCTGACACCAACCCACCGCTATGCGCCGCTTTGTGACTCAATTGGGGTGCATGTTGGTACGCTTGAAGACACTATTTTTGTCTTTCACCGGAGCCAACCAATGTTTTTTTGCGGACCACCACCGCTGGGCACCATCACAACGCGGCATCCGCCGACACCAACCCACCACTACGCGCCCTTTTGGGACTCAATTGGGGTGCATGTTGGTACGCTTGAAGACACTATTTTGTTTTTGATTAGAGCCAACCAGATGATTTTTTTGCGGACCACCACCGCTGCGCACCATCACGCGACATCCGCCGACACCAACCCACCGCTATGCCCGCTTTGTGACTCAATTGGGGTGCATGTTGGTACGCTTGAAGACACTATTTTTGTCTTTCAGCGGAGCCAACCAATGTTTTTTTGCGGACCACCACCGCTGGGCACCATCACAACGCGGCATCCGCCGACACCAACCCACCACTACGCGCCCTTTTGGGACTCAGTTGGGGTGCATGTTGGTACGCTTGAAGACACTATATTTGTTTTGATTAGAGCCAACCAGATGATTTTTTGCGGACCACCACCGCTGCGCACCATCACGCGACATCCGCCGACACCAACCCACCGCTATGCGCCGCTTTGTGACTCAATTGGGGTGCATGTTGGTACGCTTGAAGACACTATTTTTGTCTTTCAGCGGAGCCAACCAATGTTTTTTTGCGGACCACCACGCTGGGCACCATCACAACGCGGCATCCGCCGACACCAACCCACCGCTACGCGCGCCTTTGGGACTCATTTGGGGTGCATGTTGGTACTCTTGAAGACACTATTTTTGTTTTTGACAAGAGCCAACAGGATGATTTTTGCGGACCACCACCGCTGCGCACCGCTACGCGGCATCCGCCGACACCAACCCACCGCTATGCGCCGCTCCGTGACTCAATTGGGGTGCATGTTGGTATGACCACCCTCCCTCTAGAACGCAAGGTGTCGGCGGATGCCGCGTTGTGATGGTGCCCAGCGGTGGTGGTCCGCAAAAAGTCATCTGGTTGGCTCCGGTGAAAGACAAAAATAGTGTCTTCAAGCGTACCAACATGCACCCAATTGAGTCACGGAGCGGCGCATAGCGTGGGTTGGTGTCGGCGGATGCCGCGTAGCGGTGCGCAGCGGTGGTGGTCCGCAAAAATCATCCTGTTGGCTCTTGTCAAAAACAAAAATAGTGTCTTCAAGAGTACCAACATGCACCCCAAATGAGGCAGCTGCGTTGGCGCCCAGCTCAGCAGGTGGCCAGCCTGCAGGCCAAGCAGGGGGGCATAGCCAGCGTGGATGTGCAGGCACATGTGACAGCCATGCAGGGGAAGGTGATGGCAGCACTTCTGCACCCCCACAAGCAAGCATGGAAGCAGTTCATGCGGGCCAACTTGGAGCGTGCAGGGGTGGGGGTGCGGGTGCTGCTACAGCAGCACTCCTCGGGGCAGGGAGCAGCAGCAATGCGGCGGCGCCTCAACCCAAGGCACGCAGCGCACGTCGCCGCGTTCCAGTCGCTGGGGCTGCACAGGCGCGTCGCCCACGGCGACATGACGGTGGATCAGATCAAACTAGAGCCAGTAGTGGGGAATCACAGCGTGGCCAGCGCCGTCACAGGTGTGCTGTTCAGCTCAGCCCGAGACCTGCCCAGCAGTGTGCAGCCTCGCTCGGCAGACTCAACTCTTGGGCAGGTGGCAGAGCGAGGCTTGTCCTTTCAGCCAGCGGTGGATGGCCTCGTGCTGCCGACGGCATGGCAGCAGGCTCTCCAGCCGCCTGCAGGTCAGCAGCAGCAGCAGCAGCGGCAGCCGTCGCTGCAGCAGCAGTCACAGTGGGAAGTGGACTCAGGGGACAGGTGGGTGTGGCAGGGGATGGAGGACCGGGAGCAGTGGTATCAGGTGCAGCCAGATGGCAGCCTCCGCTGCCTCAACACAGATCCTGACGTGCCGCAGGGTGTGGTGTTCGCTCCTTGCTGCGTGGTGTTCGCTCCACTGGGCGGCCCACGCAGGCAGCACAGGCAGCAGCAGCAGTCAGAGGCCACACAGCGGGAGCCCCTTGAGGCCTACTACTTGGTGGGGCGTTGGCCTGAGATCCAGGTCGACCCCAATGTGTGGGGCTTTGGGCCGGACACGGGGGTTGTGCAGTATTCAGTTAGGGACATCACACGCAGGCTGGTGCAGCTCAAGTGCAGGTCACAGCCTGGGTGGGTCCTGGACAGGGGGGTGCGACCCGGCTGTGGCGGGACAGCGACGGCAACCTGGCGCCCAGCACAGGTTTGCAGCAGCTGGAAGCGAAGCACAAGCGCAGCTTTGCAGAGATGCTGCAGACTGGCTTCAGCCCAGGTAACAGCAGCAGCAGCAGCAGCGGCCGCCACCGCATCACTACTGCTGACCAGATGGCAGCATATGATACTACGTGGATGCACGACAGCCCAGCTCGGCAGCATGTCCTGCAGCGGGTTGCAGACAGGGCCGCTACAGCAGCTGGGTCCCAGCCAACAGCTTGGCGGCAGCAGCAGGACCTACAGCATGTCACCACCCCAGCCGTGGCTGACACGGAGGACCCCTTGGCCAGGGGCCTGCAGCCTGCTACAGAGGCCGACTCGGCATGGGGAACAGCGTACCGTAGGGCTGCTGACAAGCGCCTGCCCCGGCCGCTGCGGGTGTTTGGATGGCAGATGCTTCATGCCGCCGTCAGGGTTGGGGATAGTAGGGTATATGCTGCCACCAACATGCAGGAGCTGCTGCACTGCTGCTGTCCGCAGCAGCAGTGCCGGCTGGGGCCACAGCAGCAGCAGCAGCAGCAGCCGGGCCAGGCGGGAGCACTGCAGTCTCAGCAGCAACAGCAACAGGGGCAGGGCGGGAATGGGGGATCACAGCTGCTGCTGCAACAGCAGCAGCAGCAGCAGCAGCAGCAAGGGCAGGGTGGGGTTGGGCAACCGCAACAGCAGCCGCAGCCGCAGCCGGGCCAGGCTGCGAACGAAGGAGCACAGCACCACCAGCAGCAGTCGCAGTCACAGCAGCAGGTTGGGACACAGCAGCAGCAGCTGCCGACTCCAGACAGCTATCAGCTCGAGTCTCTGTCTCACCTCTTTGTGCAGTGCCCTGTCGCCGTGGCTGTGTGGGCTTGGTTTGCAGGTGTGTGGCAGAGGGTGCAGCCGGGAGCAGCAGTGGACTTCAGTAACGTTCGCATCCTGTTGCTGGATGACCACACAGTGTGGAAGCCTCCACCAGCGCTGCAGCAGCTTTGGACATACCTGCGGCTGCTACTGCTGGAGTCCTTCTGGGTGGTTCGGTGTGCCAGCGAGGGCCGGCCGTACAGCAGTGTTGCAGTCATCCACAGGTTCAGGGCAGCACTGCAGCAGCAGCTCTCACAGGACTGGCTTAGGTCTCAGGGGGACATCCGCCTCAACTCTGGGGTGCCTCTGTCCTGGCTACGGGGCCGCAACCCCGTTCTGTCGCCAGAGCGGTTTGATGCTAAGTGGCAACAGCAGGGGGTGTTGTACACAGTGGCGGCAGGCATGGGCCCCCGCCTTGCGTTCTAGAGGGAGGGTGGTCATGCGGGGGCTGGGGTGTTCGGGAGCGGGGTTTGGAAAGCGGGAGGGCCTTTTCTGTGTGGGGTTTGGTGTGCTTCTCGGGTCTTGGCTACGTGTGTGCTTTACTCTGTATCATAGTTGTTGTTGTGCCTCTGGAGTGTGTGCTCATCACACATGGTTTAAGCGTTTGGGTTGTTCTCTGGGGGCGGCTGGCCGCTCTGGTGCCTTGCTTGGTTGGCACTGGGGCAACAATGTTATTGTTTTTGTTGGCTTAGGTGTGGGGCGGATTTAGCCCTGCATATTGGAGAGGTGTGCAGGTGTGGTGGTGCACCACGCCGGGGGTATTTGGGCCCTCTGCGCGCTGGCTTTTGTCGAGTACAGCGGCCAGCCATGTGCTGTGTGGCCGCCGCTTGTTGGTTTCAGGGTGTTTCTTCAGCCCCTCTGTGGGGGGCTGGCTCTGCACACCGGTGAGGTGTGTGAGTGTGGTGACGCATCGGTGGTGCTTTCTCTCGGCTCTGTGTTGACTCGCTTGCGTTGGTGTTGCTCGCATGCTTTGTCCCTTTGCCGTTGCTTTTCTCTAGTCATTCTGCAGGTGCATGGTCGGGTCCTGGTGTCTGCTTTTTGGCAGGCTGCACTGCGACGTGCCGCCCGTGAGACCATGTGGTGGGGGTGTCGGCTTGCGCCCTCACAGGGTGGTGCCTGCCAGGTTGCGCCATCCTCTTGCCTGAGCTTTGAGGGGTGGCTTCTGTTGCTTGACTTCGCTCCTGTAACTTGCTCACTCCCAAAAAAAAAAAAAAAAAAAAAAAAAAAAAAATGAGTCCCAAAGGCGCGCGTAGCGGTGGGTTGGTGTCGGCGGATGCCGCGTTGTGATGGTGCCCAGCGGTGGTGGTCCGCAAAAAACATTGGTTGGCTCCGGTGAAAGACAAAAATAGTGTCTTCAAGCGTACCAACATGCACCCCAATTGAGTCACAAAGCGGCGCATAGCGGTGGGTTGGTGTCGGCGGATGTCGCGTGATGGTGCGCAGCGGTGGTGGTCCGCAAAAATCATCTGGTTGGCTCTAATCAAAAACAAATATAGTGTCTTCAAGCGTACCAACATGCACCCCAACTGAGTCCCAAAAGGGCGCGTAGTGGTGGGTTGGTGTCGGCGGATGCCGCGTTGTGATGGTGCCCAGCGGTGGTGGTCCGCAAAAAAACATTGGTTGGCTCCGGTGAAAGACAAAAATAGTGTCTTCAAGCGTACCAACATGCACCCCAATTGAGTCACGGAGCGGCGCATAGCGGTGGGTTGGTGTCGGCGGATGCCGCGTGATGGTGCGCAGCGGTGGTGGTCCGCAAAAAATCATCTGGTTGGCTCTAATCAAAAACAAAAGTAGTGTCTTCAAGCGTACCAACATGCACCCCAACTGAGTCCCAAAAGGGTGCGTAGTGGTAGGTTGGTGTCTTTTTTTTTTTTTTTTTTTTTTTTTTTTGGGAGTGAGCAAGTTACAGGAGCGAAGTCAAGCAACAGAAGCCACCCCTCAAAGCTCAGGCAAGAGGATGGCGCAACCTGGCAGGCACCACCCTGTGAGGGCGCAAGCCGACACCCCCACCACATGGTCTCACGGGCGGCACGTCGCAGTGCAGCCTGCCAAAAAGCAGACACCAGGACCCGACCATGCACCTGCAGAATGACTAGAGAAAAGCAACGGCAAAGGGACAAAGCATGCGAGCAACACCAACGCAAGCGAGTCAACACAGAGCCGAGAGAAAGCACCACCGATGCGTCACCACACTCACACACCTCACCGGTGTGCAGAGCCAGCCCCCCACAGAGGGGCTGAAGAAACACCCTGAAACCAACAAGCGGCGGCCACACAGCACATGGCTGGCCGCTGTACTCGACAAAAGCCAGCGCGCAGAGGGCCCAAATACCCCCGGCGTGGTGCACCACCACACCTGCACACCTCTCCAATATGCAGGGCTAAATCCGCCCCACACCTAAGCCAACAAAAACAATAACATTGTTGCCCCAGTGCCAACCAAGCAAGGCACCAGAGCGGCCAGCCGCCCCCAGAGAACAACCCAAACGCTTAAACCATGTGTGATGAGCACACACTCCAGAGGCACAACAACAACTATGATACAGAGTAAAGCACACACGTAGCCAAGACCCGAGAAGCACACCAAACCCCACACAGAAAAGGCCCTCCCGCTTTCCAAACCCCGCTCCCGAACACCCCAGCCCCCGCATGACCACCCTCCCTCTAGAACGCAAGGCGGGGGCCCATGCCTGCCGCCACTGTGTACAACACCCCCTGCTGTTGCCACTTAGCATCAAACCGCTCTGGCGACAGAACGGGGTTGCGGCCCCGTAGCCAGGACAGAGGCACCCCAGAGTTGAGGCGGATGTCCCCCTGAGACCTAAGCCAGTCCTGTGAGAGCTGCTGCTGCAGTGCTGCCCTGAACCTGTGGATGACTGCAACACTGCTGTACGGCCGGCCCTCGCTGGCACACCGAACCACCCAGAAGGACTCCAGCAGTAGCAGCCGCAGGTATGTCCAAAGCTGCTGCAGCGCTGGTGGAGGCTTCCACACTGTGTGGTCATCCAGCAACAGGATGCGAACGTTACTGAAGTCCACTGCTGCTCCCGGCTGCACCCTCTGCCACACACCTGCAAACCAAGCCCACACAGCCACGGCGACAGGGCACTGCACAAAGAGGTGAGACAGAGACTCGAGCTGATAGCTGTCTGGAGTCGGCAGCTGCTGCTGCTGTGTCCCAACCTGCTGCTGTGACTGCGACTGCTGCTGGTGGTGCTGCTGCTGGTGGTGCTGCTGCTGGTGCTGCTTGGTGTCGGCGGATGCCGCGTTGTGATGGTGCCCAGCGGTGGTGGTCCGCAAAAAGTCATCTGGTTGGCTCCGGTGAAAGACAAAAATAGTGTCTTCAAGCGTACCAACATGCACCCCAATTGAGTCACAAAGCGGCGCATAGCGGTGGGTTGGTGTCAGCGGATGCCGCGTAACGGTGCGCAACGGTGGCGGTCCGCAAAAAACATTGGTTTGCTCTTGTAACTTGCTCACTCCAAAAAAAAAAAAAAAAAAAAAAAAAAACATTGGTTGGCTCTGGTGAAAGACAAAAATAGTGTCTTCAAGTGTACCAACATGCACCCCAATTGAGTCACGGAGCTGTGCGGAGTGGTGGGTTGGAGTCGGCGGATGCCGCGTGATGGTGCGCAGCGGTGGTGGTCCGCAAAAAAATTTATTTGGCTCTCATCAAAAACAAAAGTAGTGTCTTCAAGCGTACCAACATGCACCCCAACTGAGTCCCAAAAGGGTGCGTAGTGGTAGGTTGGTGTCGGCGGATGCCGCGTTGTGATGGTGCCCAGCGGTGGTGGTCCGCAAAAAGTCATCTGGTTGGCTCCGGTGAAAGACAAAAATAGTGTCTTCAAGCGTACCAACATGCACCCCAATTGAGTCACGGAGCGGCGCATAGCGGTGGGTTGGTGTCGGTGGATGCCGCGTGATGGTGCGCAGCGGTGGTGGTCCGCAAAAAATCATCTGGTTGGCTCTAATCAAAAACAAAAGTAGTGTCTTCAAGCGTACCAACATGCACCCCAATTGAGTCCCAAAAGGGCGCGTAGTGGTGGGTTGGTGTCGGCGGATGCCGCGTTGTGATGGTGCCCAGCGGTGGTGGTCCGCAAAAAAACAATGGTTGGCTCCGGTGAAAGACAAAAATAGTGTCTTCAAGCGTACCAACATGCACCCCAATTGAGTCACAAAGCGGCGCATAGCGGTGGGTTGGTGTCAGCGGATGCCGCGTAACGGTGCGCAACGGTGGCGGTCCGCAAAAAACAATGGTTGGCTCTGGTGAAAGACAAAAATAGTGTCTTCAAGTGTACCAACATGCACCCCAATTGAGTCACGGAGCTGTGCGGAGTGGTGGGTTGGAGTCGGCGGATGCCGCGTGATGGTGCGCAGCGGTGGTGGTCCGCAAAAAAAATTATTTGGCTCTCATCAAAAACAAAAGTAGTGTCTTCAAGCGTACCAACATGCACCCCAACTGAGTCCCAAAAGGGTGCGTAGTGGTAGGTTGGTGTCGGCGGATGCCGCGTTGTGATGGTGCCCAGCGGTGGTGGTCCGCAAAAAGTCTTCTGGTTGGCTCCGGTGAAAGACAAAAATAGTGTCTTCAAGCGTACCAACATGCACCCCAATTGAGTCACGGAGCGGCGCATAGCGGTGGGTTGGTGTCGGTGGATGCCGCGTGATGGTGCGCAGCGGTGGTGGTCCGCAAAAAATCATCTGGTTGGCTCTAATCAAAAACAAAAATAGTGTCTTCAAGCGTACCAACATGCACCCCAATTGAGTCCCAAAAGGGCGCGTAGTGGTGGGTTGGTGTCAGCGGATGCCGCGTTGTGATGGTGCCCAGCGGTGGTGGTCCGCAAAAAAACATTGGTTGGCTCCGGTGAAAGACAAAAATAGTGTCTTCAAGCGTACCAACATGCACCCCAATTGAGTCACAAAGCGGCGCATAGCGGTGGGTTGGTGTCAGCGGATGCCGCGTAACGGTGCGCAACGGTGGCGGTCCGCAAAAAACAATGGTTGGCTCTGGTGAAAGACAAAAATAGTGTCTTCAAGTGTACCAACATGCACCCCAATTGAGTCACGGA
Organism: Desmodesmus armatus; assembly: GCA_007449985.2. Taxonomy (NCBI): domain Eukaryota; kingdom Viridiplantae; phylum Chlorophyta; class Chlorophyceae; order Sphaeropleales; family Scenedesmaceae; genus Desmodesmus; species Desmodesmus armatus. The sequence continues at coordinate 106,826 of VIIQ02000254.1, forward strand.
GCTGTGCGGAGTGGTGGGTTGGAGTCGGCGGATGCCGCGTGATGGTGCGCAGCGGTGGTGGTCCGCAAAAAAAATTGGTTGGCTCTCATAAAAAACAAAAGTAGTGTCTTCAAGCGTACCAACATGCACCCCAACTGAGTCCCAAAAGGGTGCGTAGTGGTAGGTTGGTGTCGGCGGATGCCGCGTTGTGATGGTGCCCAGCGGTGGTGGTCCGCAAAAAGTCATGTGGTTGGCTCCGGTGAAAGACAAAAATAGTGTCTTCAAGCGTACCAACATGCACCCCAATTGAGTCACGGAGCGGCGCATAGCGTTGGGTTGGTGTCGGTGGATGCCGCGTGATGGTGAGCAGCGGTGGTGGTCCGCAAAAAATCATCTGGTTGGCTCTAATCAAAAACAAAAGAAGTGTCTTCAAGCGTACCAACATGCACCCCAATTGAGTTCCAAAAGGGCGCGTAGTGGTGGGTTGGTGTCGGCGGATGCCGCGTTGTGATGGTGCCCAGCGGTGGTGGTCCGCAAAAAAACATTGGTTGCCTCCGGTGAAAGACAAAAATAGTGTCTTCAAGCGTACCAACATGCACCCCAATTGAGTCACAAAGCGGCGCATAGCGGTGGGTTGGTGTCGGCGGATGTCGTGTGATGGTGCGCAGCGGTGGTGGTCCGCAAAAAATCATCTGGTTGGCTCTAATCAAAAACAAATATAGTGTCTTCAAGCGTACCAACATGCACCCCAACTGAGTCCCAAAAGGGCGCGTAGTGGTGGTTTTTTTTTTTTTTTTTTTTTTTTTTTTTTTTTTGGAGTGAGCAAGTTACAAGAGCGAAGTCAAGCAACAGAAGCCACCCCTCAAAGCTCAGGCAAGAGGATGGCGCAACCTGGCAGGCACCACCCTGAGAGGGCGCAAGCCGTCACCCCCACCACATGGTCTCACGGGCGGCACATCGCCGTGCAGCCTGCCAAAAAGCAGACACCAGGACCCGACCATGCACCCGCAAAATGACTAAAGAAAAGCAACGGCAAAGGGACAAAGCATGCGAGCAACACTAACGCAAGCGAGTCAACGCAGAGCCGAGAGAAAGCACCACCGATGCGTCACCACACTTACACACCTCACCGGTGTGCAGAGCCAGCCCCCCACAGAGGGGCTGAAGAAACACCCTAAAACCAACAAGCGGCGGCCACACAGCACAGGGCTGGCCGCTGTATTAGACAAAAGCCAGCGCGCAGAGGGCCCAAAGACCCCCGGCGTGGTGCACCACCACACCAGCACACCTCTCCAATATGCAGGGCGAAATCCGCCCCACTCCTAAGCCAACAAAAACACTAACATTGGTGCCCCAGTGCCAACCAAGCAAGGCACCAGAGCGGCCAGCCGCCCCCAGAGAGCAACCCAAACGCTTACACCCTGTGTGACGCGCACACACTCCAGAGGCACAACAACAACTATGATACAGAGTAAAGCATACACGTAGCCAAGACCCGAGAAGCACAACAAACCCCACACAGAAAAGGCCCTCCCGCTTTCCAAACCCCGCTCCCGAACACCCCAGCCCCCGTATGACCACCCTCCCTCTAGAACGCAAGGCGGGGGCCCATGCCTGCCGCCACTGTGTACAACACCCCCTGCTGTTGCCACTTAGCATCAAACCGCTCTGGCGACAGGACGGGGTGGCGGCCCCGTAGCCAGGACAGAGGCACCCCAGAGTTGAGGCGGATGTCCCCCTGAGACCTAAGCCAGTCCTGTGAGAGCTGCTGCTGCAGTGCTGCCCTGAACCTGTGGATGACTGCAAAACTGCCGTACGGCCGGCCCTCGCTGGCACACCTAACCACCCAGAAGGACTCCAGCAGTAGCAGCCGCAGGTATGTCCAAAGCTGCTGCAGCGCTGGTGGAGGCTTCCACACTGCGCTGTCATCCAGCAGCAGGATGCGAACACTACTGAAGTCCACTACTGCTCCCGGCTGCACCCTCTGCCACACACCTGCAAACCAAGCCCACACAGCCACGGCGACAGGGCACTGCACAAAGAGGTGAGACAAAGACTCGAGCTGATAGCTGTCTGGAGTCGGCAGCTGCTGCTGCTGTGTCCCAACCTGCTGCTGTGACTGCGACTGCTGCTGGTGGTGCTGTGCTCCTTCGTTCGCAGCCTGGCCCGGCTGCGGCTGCGGCTGCTGTTGCGGTTGCCCAACCCCACCCTGCCCTTGCTGCTGCTGCTGCTGCTGCTGTTGCAGCAGCAGCTGTGATCCCCCATTCCCGCCCTGCCCCTGTTGCTGTTGCTGCTGAGACTGCAGCGCTCCCGCCTGGCCCGGCTGCTGCTGCTGCTGCTGCTGCTGGCCCCAGCCGGCACTGCTGCTGCGGACAGCAGCATTGCAGCAGCTCCTGCATGATTGTGGCAGCATATACCCTACTATCCCCAACCCTGACGGCGGCATGAAGCACCTGCCATCCAAACACCCGCAGCGGCCGTGGCAGGCGCTTGTCAGCGGCCCGACGGTACGCTTTTCCCCACGCTGAGTCAGCGTCTGCAGCGGGCTGCAAGCCCCTGGCCAAGGGGTCCTCCGTGTCATCCACGGTTGGGGTGGTGACATGCTGAAGGTCCTGCTGCTGCCGCCAAGCTGTTGGCTGGGACCCTGCTGCTGTAGCGGCCCTGTCTGCAACCCGCTGCAGGACATGCTGCCGAGCTGGGCTGTCGTGCATCCACGTAGTATCATATGCTGCCATCTGGTCAGCAGTAGTGATGCGGTGGCGGCCGCTGCTGCTGCTGCTGTTACCTGTGCTGAAGCCAGTCTGCAGCATCTCTGCAAAGCTGCGCTTGTGCTTCGCTTCCAGCTGCTGCAAACCTGTGCTGGGCGCCAGGTTGCCGTCGCTGTCCCGCCACAGCCGAGGTCGCACCCCCCTGTCCAGGACCCACCCAGGCTGTGACCTGCACTTGAGCTGCACCAGCCTGCGTGTGATGTCCCTAACTGAATACTGCACAACCCCCGTGTCCGGCCCAAAGCCCCACACATTGGGGTCGACCTGGATCTCAGGCCAACGCCCCACCAAGTAGTAGGCCTCAAGGGGCTCCCGCTGTGTGGCCTCTGACTGCTGCTGCTGCCTGTGCTGCCTGCGTGGGCCGCCCAGTGGAGCGAACACCACGCAGCAAGGAGCGAACACCACACCCTGCGGCACGTCAGGATCTGTGTTGAGGCAGCGGAGGCTGCCATCTGGCTGCACCTGATACCACTGCTCCCGGTCCTCCATCCCCTGCCACACCCACCTGTCCCCTGAGTCCACTTCCCACTGTGACTGCTGCTGCAACGACGGCTGCCGCTGCTGCTGCTGCTGCTGATCTGCAGGCGGCTGGAGAGCCTGCTGCCATGCCGTCGGCAGCACGAGGCCATCCACCGCTGGCTGAAAGGACAAGCCTCGCTCTGCCACCTGCCCAAGAGTTGCGTCTGCCGAGCGAGGCTGCACACTGCTGGGCAGGTCTCGGGCAGAGCTGAACAGCACACCTGTGACGGCGCTGGCCACGCTGTGATTCCCCACTACTGGCTCTAGTTTGATCTGATCCACCGTCATGTCGCCGTGGGCGACGCGCCTGTGCAGCCCCAGCGACTGGAACGCGGCGACGTGCGCTGCGTGCCTGGGGTTGAGGCGCCGCCGCATTGCTGCTGCTCCCTGCCCCGAGGAGTGCTGCTGTAGCAGCACCCGCACCCCCACCCCTGCACGCTCCAAGTTGGCCCGCATGAACTGCTTCCATGCTTGCTTGTGGGGGTGCAGAAGTGCTGCCATCACCTTCCCCTGCATGGCTGTCACATGTGCCTGCACATCCACGCTGGCTATGCCCCCCTGCTTGGCCTGCAGGCTGGCCACCTGCTGAGCTGGGCGCCAACGCAGCTGCCTGTTGTCTGTGTTGCGGATACACCCCAGCCCCAGGATAAAGGCTGAGATGCGGCGCTGGATGAGGCGCATGATGCGCTCAGGTATGGGCACAAACTGCGCATGGTACACCAAACAGGAGGCCAGCACCTGCCTGGCTACCTCACACCTGCCTAGCAGTGAGAGGTCGTGCCTGCTCCAGGTGCGTGCCCTGTGCCCAATGCTGCGCAGCCGCTGCTCAAAAAGCTGGTCTGCAAAGCGTGTCGCACCCTCGACAGACAACAGTATGCCCAGGTGCCTGATGGGGGCATCCCTCGTGTTCACAAACACTATACCCGTCGCTGCATCTAAACCCTGCATGCTGCTGTGAGGTCCCAGCCCCATACCCTGGCTCTTGTCGACGTTGAGCTTGGCTGCGCTGGCTGCACAGAACGGCTCCACGGCCTGCTGCAGCAAAGTGCCCACGTCCTCCGGTGAGGCCGCATGCAGGGTGGTGTCGTCTGCGTGCTGGTGGCAGCAGGGGGCGGGGCCCTGGTCGCCCGGCATGTCGATGCTGGTGATCCCACCCTCCCGCTGTAGCTGTCTGCACCTGGCTGCTAACGGCTGTGCTGCCATGACATACAGCAGCGGGCTGAGAGGGCTGCCCTGTGCACAGCCGGAGGGGATGTCAAATGCCCTGCTGCTGTGACCGCCGTTGAAGATGATCTGGCCCATGGTGCCCTCCAGCAGCAAGCGCACCCAGCGCCTGCTGCTCTCAGGGAACTGCATGGCCTCCATGCAACGCAGCAACCACCCCCTGTTGAGGCGGTCGTATGCCTTCTCGAAGTCCAAAAAGGCAGTTCCATCTCCCCTTCCCTCCTTTTAAAACAAAAATAGTGCCTTCAAGAGTACCAACATGCACCCCAAATAAGTCCCAAAGGCGCGCGTAGCGGTGGGTTGGTGTCGGCGGATGCCGCGTAACGGTGCGCAACGTGGGTGGTCCGCAAGATAACATTGGTTGGCTCTGGTGAAAGACAAAAATAGTGTCTTCAAGCGTACCAACATGCACCCCAATTGAGTCACGGAGCTGTGCGGAGTGGTGGGTTGGTGTCGGCGGATCCCGCGTGATGGTGCGCAGCGGTGGTGGTCCCTGCGGTCGTATGCCTTCTCGAAGTCCAAAAAGACAATGCAGCCCGGCCGCTGCACCTCCTGGAGGAAGTCGATTTCCTCCAGGTGGTGCAGCACATTGTCTGCAATGTCCCGCCCTGGGACGAAGGCAGTCTGTGTGGGGTCTATGACGCTGGCGCAAGCTGGACCCAACCTGTGCACCAGCACCTTGGCCACGATCTTGAGATCGCAGTTGAGGAGGGTGATGGGCCTGTAGCTGGCTGGGTCTGCCCTGGGCTTGCCGCCCCCCTTGTAGATGAGGGTGATCAGGCCCAGCCGCTGCGTCTCTGACAGTCTAAGCTCCGGCTGCTGGAAGCTGAAGTTGAAGGCTGCTACGAGGTGGTCCCCTACCACCTCCCACATGGCAGTATAGAACTCATAGGTGAGTCCGTCACTGCCTGGAGCCTTACCCCGTGGCAGGCTGGCCAGAGCTGCGTGCGCCTCCTGCCCTGTCAGGGTGCCCTCCTCCCCTTCCCCACTGCACTGCTGCTGCTGCTCCTCGTCTAGTTTCCTATCAATGGCTGCCAGCAGGATGTCCTGCTGCTGCCGGTCCGTGGGGTGGCATGAGAACAGGCCACCCTTGGCGGGATCGTAGAAGTCTGCCAGCAGCTCCCCCACTGCTGCTATCCCATCCCTTCCCTGCGCTGCTACTGTCACCCCGTCAGGCCGCTGCACCTCAGCTATTGCTTGAGGCTCCTGGGCAGCCCTGCCCCCTGGTGGAACAAGAAGGTGGACTGCTCACCGTATACCTCCCAGATCGGCTCTGTGGCGGCTGCTTCCTGCTCCAGCTGAGCCGCCTCGAAGGCGGTGAAGGCCTCCTCTGCGGCTAACTGGTCCCGCACCCCCTGTGCATCCTCCATTTCGCGGCTGATGCTGCATGCAGCAGCGATCTGCTGCAGGAGACGCTTGCGCTCCTGATTCTGTTGGCTGTTCAGCTGCTGCTCAAGCTGCTGGCAGAGACTCTGAGCCAGCTGCTTGATCTGCTCCCATTCCTCTGCTGGGTCAAGCCGCGGGCTGCGCTGTTCCAGTGCTGCTATCGCGTCCTGCAGCTGGCGGCGGTACGGTTCCCTGAAGGCCTCCACCCCTAGCATGTGGTTGGGGAAGCGCCACCGCCCCTTGCCCTGCTCGGGGGTCCCAGGCGGCTGCAGGTAAGCCAGCACTGGGCGGTGATCGCTGGGGAACAGCCTGTGCTGCACTGTGCGCTGCAGCCATCCAGCATGGATCATGTCGTCGGAGAGGAAGACATAATCAATGCGGCCCCCGAGATAGGGCCCAGCACCTCCTGTCCTGCGCTGTTTGTGCTGCCGGCATGCTGCGTGTAGTGGGTTGGCTGCAGCTGGTGAGGGTGCTGCAGCAACCATGCATCCTGAAGGCCCCCCACGAAGTTGGCTGTCCGCAGCTCCGCCCCCCCTACCATGCGGCTGGATGCTGCCGGCTGCTGCTGTGCAGCTGGCAGCACATCTGCTGGGCGCATGACGCAGTTGAAGTCACCCCCGACTATCTGCCCCTGCTGTGTTCCCGACGACACTGCATCTACATACTCCCCTAGAAAGAACTCGGCCCTGTCCTGGGGCGTGCAGGGGGCGTACACTGCCGTTGCTGCCAGCGTGTTACCCCATGGTGTCTGCCAAGACACCTTCAGCACCCTGCCCGACGGCCCCTGGTGCTCTATAACTGGGTCTGCTGCTTCTCCCAGAACCCGCTGTGAAAGCAGCACGCCCACTCCCCCGCTGCCCTGCCTCCCTGCTCCTGCTGGTGGCACCAGAACCCCTGGCCCCGCCAAGGTCTGCCTGGCCCTGCCCCCTGCTGTACCCACTGCTGTGCCTGCGTGTCGCTCGTGCAGTGAGTTTCCGACAGCAGGGCGATGTCAACCCGCTGCTTGTGCAGCCAAGTAAAGACCTTACGCCGCTTCGTGCTGGCGTTAAGGCCGTTGACGTTGACTGCTGCCACCCTGAGGGGGCGGCCCGGCGGTGCTGACTGCACCATCTACTGCTGCCCCCGCGCGCGCGCCCCGGCACGCTGGGGGGGTGCAGCCGCTGGTGTGAGCGGCGGGGTGCCAGCTTGGCTGGCATGCTGTGTCCTACCATTTCCTCCCGGCCCTGCTGCTGCTGGCCCGCGGCGTGTTGTTGGGCTGCTGGCGGGGGCCATACAGCGTGGCATATCCAGGTGTCATCTGTCCTGCTGTGGTGCGCGTCGTCCGCCTGAGTGGCGGCGACTGCTGCTGCTGCTGCTGCTGCTGTTGCTGTCGCTGCTGCTGTCGCCTGCCCCCTCGCTGACGTGTCCGCCGTGGGCTCTGCTGGCTGGTGTGCTGCTGCTGGTGTTGCTGGGCTGGTGTGCCACCACTAGGGCCTGCTGCTGCGTCCTCGTCCGACGCCTCTGCCCCGCTATCGCTGCCATACTCAAGGCGCCTGATGCCCAGCTCCTCCCTAAGCCAGTCACGTGTGTGCTTTACTCTGTATCATAGTTGTTGTTGTGCCTCTGGAGTGTGTGCGCATCACACATGGTTTAAGCGTTTGGGTTGTTCTCTGGGGCGGCTGGCCGCTCTGGTGCCTTGCTTGGTTGGCACTGGGGCAACAATGTTCGTGTTTTTGTTGGCTTAGGTGTGGGGCGGATTTAGCCCTGCTTATTGGAGAGGTGTGCAGGTGTGGTGGTGCACCACGCCGGGGGTATTTGGGCCCTCTGCGCGCTGGCTTTTGTCGAGTACAGCGGCCAGCCATGTGCTGTGTGGCCGCCGCTTGTTGGTTTCAGGGTGTTTCTTCAGCCCCTCTGTGGGGGGGCTGGCTCTGCACACCGGTGAGGTGTGTGTGTGTGTGGTGACGCATCGGTGGTGCTTTCTCTCGGCTTTGTGCTGACTCGCTTGCGTTAGTTTTGCTCGCGTGCTTTGTCCCTTTGCCGTTGATTTTCTCTAGTCATTTTGCGGGTGCATGGTCGGGTCCTGGTGTCTGCTTTTTGGCAGGCTGCACTGCGACGTGCCGCCCGTGAGACCATGTGGTGGGGGTGTCGGCTTGCGCCCTCACAGGGTGGTGCCTGCCAGATTGCGCCATCCTCTTGCCTGAGCTTTGAGGGGCGGCTTCTATTGCTTGACTTCGCTCTTGTAACTTGCTCACTCCAAAAAAAAAAAAAAAAAAAAAAAAAACTGAGTCCCAAAACGGCGCGTATTGGTAGGTTGGTGTCGGCGGATGCCGCGTTGTGATGGTGCCCAGCGGTGGTGGTCCGCAAAAAAACCTTTGGTTGGCTCGGTGAAAGACAAAAATAGTGTCTTCAAGCGTACCAACATGCACCCCAATTGAGTCACAAGCGGCGCATAGCAGTGGGTTGGTGTCGGCGGAAGCCGCATGATGGTGCGCAGCGGTGGTGGTCCGCCAAAAATCATCTGGTTGGCTCTAATCAAATACAAATATAGTGTCTTCAAGCGTACCAACATGCACCCCAACTGAGTCCCAAAAGGGCGCGTAGTGGTAGGTTGGTGTCGGCGGATGCCGCGTTGTGATGGTGCCCAGCGGTGGTGGTCCGCAAAAAAACCTTTGGTTGGCTCCGGTGAAAGACAAAAATAGTGTCTTCAAGCGTACCAACATGCACCCCAATTGAGTCACGGAGCTGTGCGGAGTGGTGGGTTGGAGTCGGCGGATGCCGCGTGATGGTGCGCAGCGGTGGTGGTCCGCAAAAAAATTTGGTTGGCTCTCATCAAAAACAAAAGTAGTGTCTTCAAGCGTACCAACATGCACCCCAACTGAGTCCCAAAACGGCGCGTATTGGTAGGTTGGTGTCGGCGGATGCCGCGTTGTGATGGTGCCCAGCGGTGGTGGTCCGCAAAAAAACAATGGTTGGCTCTGGTGAAAGACAAAAATAGTGTCTTCAAGCGTACCAACATGCACCCCAATTGAGTCACGGAGCGGCGCATAGCGGTGGGTTGGTGTCGGCGGATGCCGTGTAACGGTGCGCAGCGGTGGTGGTTCGCAAAAATCATCCTGTTGGCTCTAGTCAAAAACAAAATAGTGTCTTCAAGAGTATTTTTTTTTTTTTTTTTTTTCTTCAAGAGTACCAACATGCACCCCAAATGAGTCCCAAAGGCGCGCGTAGCGGTGGGTTGGTGTCGACGGATGCCGCGTGACAGTGCCCAGCGGTGGTGGTCCGCAAAAAAACAATGGTTGGCTCTGGTGAAAGACAAAAATAGTGTCTTCAAGCGTACCAACATGCACCCAATTGAGTCACGGAGCTGTGCGGAGTGGTGGGTTGGAGTCGGCGGATGCCGCGTGATGGTGCGCAGCGGTGGTGGTCCGCAAAAAGTCATCTGGTTGGCTCCGGTGAAAGACAAAATAGTGTCTTCAAGCGTACCAACATGCACCCCAATTGAGTCACGGAGCGGCGCATAGCGGTGGGTTGGTGTCGGCGGATGCCGCGTAGCGGTGCCCAGCGGTGGTGGTCCGCAAAAATCATCCTGTTGGCTCTTGTCAAAAACAAAAATAGTTTCTTCAAGAGTACCAACATGCACCCCAACTGAGTCCCAAAGGCGCGCGTAGCGGTGGGTTGGTGTCGGCTGATGCCGCGTAACGGTGCGCAACGGTGGCGGTCCGCAAAAAAAACATTGGTTGGCTCTGGTGAAAGACAAAAATAGTGTCTTCAAGTGTACCAACATGCACTCCAATTGAGTCACGGAGCTGTGCGGAGTGGTGGGTTGGTGTCGGCGGATGCCGCATGATGGTGCGCAGCGGTGGTGGTCCGCAAAAAAATTGGTGGCTCTCATAAAAAAAAAAAAAGTAGTGTCTTCAAGCGTACCAACATGCACCCCAACTGAGTCCCAAAACGGCGCGTATTGGTAGGTTGGTGTCGGCGGATGCCGCGTTGTGATGGTGCCCAGCGGTGGTGGTCCGCAAAAAAACCTTTGGTTGGCTCCGGTGAAAGACAAAATAGTGTCTTCAAGCGTACCAACATGCACCCCAATTGAGTCACGGAGCGGCGCATAGCGGTGGGTTGGTGTCGGCGGAAGCCGCATGATGGTGCGCAGCGGTGGTGGTCCGCAAAAAATCATCTGGTTGGCTCTAATCAAATACAAATATAGTGTCTTCAAGCGTACCAACATGCACCCCAAATGAGTCCCAAAGGCGCGCGTAGCGGTGGGTTGGTGTCGACGGATGCCGCGTGACAGTGCCCAGCGGTGGTGGTCCGCAAAAAAACAATGGTTGGCTCTGGTGAAAGACAAAAATAGTGTCTTCAAGCGTACCAACATGCACCCCAATTGAGTCCCAAAAGGGCGCGTAGTGGTAGGTTGGTGTCGGCGGATGCCGCGTTGTGATGGTGCCCAGCGGTGGTGGTCCGCAAAAAAACCTTTGGTTGGCTCCGGTGAAAGACAAAAATAGTGTCTTCAAGCGTACCAACATGCACCCCAATTGAGTCACGGAGCTGTGCGGAGTGGTGGGTGGAGTCGGCGGATGCCGCGTGATGGTGCGCAGCGTGGTGGTCCGCAAAAAAATTTGGTTGGCTGTCATCAAAACAAAAGTAGTGTCTTCAAGCGTACCAACATGCACCCCAACTGAGTCCCAAAACGGCGCGTATTGGTAGGTTGGTGTCGGCGGATGCCGCGTTGTGATGGTGCCCAGCGGTGGTGGTCCGCAAAAAAACATTGGTTGGCTCTGGTGAAAGACAAAAATAGTGTCTTCAAGCGAACAACATGCACCCCAATTGAGTTACGGAGCGGCGCATAGCGGTGGGTTGGTGTCGGCGGATGCCGTGTAACGGTGCGCAGCGGTGGTGGTCCGCAAAAATCATCCTGTTGGCTCTAGTCAAAAACAAAAATAGTGTCTTCAAGAGTACCACCTGCACCCCAAATGAGTCCCAAAGGCGCGCGTAGCGGTGGGTTGGTGTCGACGGATGCCGCGTGACAGGCCCAGCGGTGGTGGTCCGCAAAAAAACAATGGTTGGCTCTGGTGAAAGACAAAAATAGTGTCTTCAAGCGTACCAACATGCACCCCAATTGAGTCACGGAGCTGTGCGGAGTGTGGGTTGGAGTCGGCGGGATGCCGCGTGATGGTGCGCAGCGGTGGTGGTCCGAAAAAGTCATCTGGTTGGCTTAATCAAAAAAACAAAAGTAGTGTCTTCAAGCGTACCAACATGCACCCCAATTGAGTCACGGAGCGGCGCGTAGAGGTGGGTTGGTGTCGGCGGATGCCGCGTGATGGTGCGCAGTGGTGGTGGTCCGCAAAAATCATCTGGTTGGCTCTAATCAAAAACAAAAGTAGTGTCTTCAAGCATACCAACATGCACCCCAACTGAGTCCCAAAAGGCGCGTAGTGATAGGTTGGTGTCGGCGGATGCCGCGTTGTGATGGTGCCCAGCGGTGGTGGTCCGCAAAAAAAAATGGTTGGCTCTGGTGAAAGACAAAATAGTGTCTTCAAGCGTACCAACATGCACCCCAATTGAGTCCGGCGGCGCATAGCGGTGGGTTGGTGTCGGCGGATGCCGCGTAACGTTGCGCAGCGGTGGTGGTCCGCAACAATCATCCTGTTGGCTCTAGTCAAAAACAAAATAGTGTCTTCAAGAGTTTTTTTGGGGGGAAGTGATCAGTTACATTGGGGGGACCAAGCAACC